>JABCKJ010000080.1:0-68997 GCA_018850815.1 Asterophora lycoperdoides
GGATGATTACCATTGGTATTGAGAACTGTGGCGGATATGAAGTACCTTCACTTAGCTTTCTTCACGATTGCCTCCTTGCCTCTCGATTTTTAGCTCTGGCCATCTGGTCTTTCCACCGACTTGGTTATTGTTTTAGTTGCAGAGCATGAGAAGTTTATTTGAATAAGAGCTCGAATTACACCATCAGTGTGGCACGGGTGTGAGATGGATAGTTTCACATTTGCTCGGCTCTTCGTATATATTGATGAAGATTCTTACATCTCCTGAATATCATTTAGCACTGACGACTGGTCGCATTGAACGTCTTCAGCGTTTGATTGCAGCCCCTGCGCCTTTGAACATGTGGGTCTGCTTCCGCATGTCCAGTTAGGCGCTTCTACAGCATGACGAGAGTCTGCTTCTGTTTCTGCTGCCCCTGCAGCCTCTGCTGCTACTCCCAGCATTAAACTTGGGATCGGGTGCTTCTCGCATTGGCGGGGCTGGGCGTCGGTCAACCAGCACTGACCTACCCAAGACCTACCTTGGGCGTTTCGGGTCAACAACGGGGGCCGCGGTGCACGACACGGTACGTCATTCCCTCTCCCTCCTTCGCGTGCCCGCGAACACCACATAATCCATATCCACAGCGGCATACCCAATCCCCACCACATCCACGCAAGTCACGGCGTCGGCAAGAATCGGTCTTCACCCCACCCACGCTGGGTATACCACGCCCCACACCCGGAGCTCGATCTCGATTTTGTGACACGCACGACGAATAGCGCTAGCACCACTGCCAGGGCAGGATACACGATGTGCGCCAGGATACACGATGTGCACCAACGGTACTACCGGGACAGCGCCGTTACGACCTCAGAGGAGCCAGCGGGGATTCCAGTAATTCCATATGAAGCTGCTCCCGCCCCACGTCGCCAGCACCACCCACCGAGCAAAAGCAGATGCATCTCTTGCATCTCTTCTATCGAGAACTTCGCTAGAAGCAGACCTGGAGGAGAGCACGAGCAACGCGCGCTGGCATGCGATTCAACAGTTACGAGTCAGGGGCACGGACGGACGGACTTATGGCGTCCGATGGCGAAGCTGCTGCTCCTTTCTGTGTGGAGGGTGCTCATTCATGGTAATGCGCCAGGATGTACTGGTGCCGGGTGCCAGTGTTCCATGGCACACGAGCTCAGCGGGGACGAACCACGCGCCCACGGCCATCGTCGTGCGGAGTGGGTCACCCCGAGTCAATCACCAACACGCGCGCGGCAGCAGACGGGGCATCGTTCGCGGGGATCCAGGGGGTGTCGGAGTCGATGACGAGGATGGTGTCGGCGGCGGCGAGATGCGGGGAGTGCGTGCCTGGCGCGAGGTATGTGACGCTTGTGAAGAAATGGTGGGAGAGGAAGGTATTGACGGCACTGGGGCAGACGCTGACGACTGGGATGGCGAGGAGGGTGGAGAGCGTGAGGAGCGCGGAGATGGCATGGGTGTTGCGTCCAAGGAAGGAGGTGGTGATAAGGGGGGACTGGGCCAAGAGGAGCGCGTTGCCGATGCGTGTTGCCGCTGTGGAGGGGTAAGAGCATGCCTGGCTATTGTATTCCACCACGTACCTGTTGGTGACTGGCCGCTGGGCTCGATCGACGGCCACAATTGGAAATCAGCAGAATCTGCCAATGCGGATTCAGGGAGCTCCTCTTCCATTACCTCGCGGCGTGCCCACAGGTCCTTGGGGGTCGCTTGTTACGCTGTGTAGAGAGTAAATTATAATTTGAGATGATTTCTGTGAACGTACGTACATTTGCAGAGATTGTCCGACCGTCTGCGAGATAGTCGATTCAGTGTTAAACTGCGCCGTGAAGCGCATGTACTGCCGCACTATGGCGGACTGGTCAGGTATATCTGAGAACAACATGTTCGGCGATGATCCAGCACGGTGCCAAGTACCTTGGAGCTACATAATCCACTGGTTCCTTCCCCCTCTTTGATTCTTTTCGGCTGCTCAACGGGGAGACGCCGGCGTATATCAGGACCGGGGCGCGGCTGCGATGGACGTTATGCACAGCGCCCGCGAGAGCCTGGAGAACCGTCAGACGTGAATGCAGGTAGTAATCTGGGTGCCCACATCGACATGGACGATCACGGCAGCAGGCCTGCCGGTGGCCTGCGCATACCCCTGCGCAGCGCTCAAGGCCACCATCTCATTAGGACGTGTCACAATTTCGAGGTTTGTCCGGCCTCCTCCCTCGCTCCGTTGGCGCTGAAGGTCCCCGAGAGGAGCGGGATGGTCCGGACCCCAGTTTACGAACGCGTGTGTGATACCGGCATTGGCGAGAGATGTTAGAAAAACAGATGAAGCAGTGTACACGAGTGGGAAGGAACAAGTGACGAGGCGACATTCTCGGGTCGATTCTCAAATACATATCCTGGAAGTCAATGTGATTCGGATCGGAGCATGTCGGTGCCTTGCAATAGCTAGCCTTCATATCTGAGAAGGCAACATATTAAGATAACTTAAGAAAGTCGATATAGTCAAGTGCAAACCTACTCACCGCAGTAGGAGAAATGAGGAGGTATGAGGATGATGATGAAGTCGCCTGCACGATGACAGATTGGTGACTGGAGGGCCCATGCCAAGGTCTCAGTGGATTTCTGTCTCTAGCGTGCATCACACGCAACCAAGAATCGTAAAATCTTCATCATCAGCACACCACTATATGTACATATATTTACTTAAAAAGGCTTAAGCTTCCCCGTGGCCCAACCAGCAAGCTTCCCATTAACCCAAAGAATGCCTTGGATGGCGTAGCTAAGAACGGTGTTAAGTATTTCGGCATGCGTGGTCGCGTTGAGTCCAAATAGGCGCTTATCCTTGTCAATAGCACTGAACAAGTATACATGGTCGGGATTGAGTCCAATGTTCGGCGCGACTGTCACAGATAGGTTGATCGGAGTGACGTCCGCCACGGAGTACGTGACATTGGAATTGTCCGGACGCGCAAGGCCGCACCACTCGCTAGAAGAAACTGAGATGTATCCGGTCTTCTTCGGGACGGTGATGATGCTGCCGCCGACTGTGGCGCGGCCTTCAACAGTGAAGGTGATATCGACCTTTCCGCCAGTCCCTGTGCAATACAGCCCGCTGTTGGGGCGCAGCGTGCAATATCCCAATAAACCTTCCCTGGAGTCACTGGGATGGACTTTGAATGGAAGGTGAAGATAGTCATGGGTGCCCTGAAAGGAATAAAATTAGTTTCAAGTAGAGCTATGATCTGAGCAAAGGTAGAAGCGTACGCTATCATTGACCGCGATGGAACCGTGGTCTACATGGTCCCACTCGGCTGACCACCCGCTCTTGTCAGGAATAGAAGGGGTAATGGCAGTGACTGTGAAGTCGATGCCTTCAGGGAGGCCTTTGAGGTATACCCTCTGAATGAGGACGCCAGGCATGGTAGGTAATATTAGTCTGCACGGTCTCAAGAAAAGATCAGCGAATTGGGGGAGATATCGCGAGCCATTATACGCACCTAACACTCCTTGCAAGGTTGCTGGCACAAGATTACAGTCGATGTCGCCGCTGTTTATAAGGACTCTGTAAGCAGACTGTAAGTACCTGTTTCTATCTGAATTTCTATCTGAAGGATCCGAGGCCGCCAAGCAGCGCCAAGTCAGAGCATGTCTTCTATCTCCACCACGCCGGTGGTTGTGTGCACAAGCTGCGACGAGGATGTCGCGAGGCCTTATCTATAGATCCAGTAGACTCGGCGCTGCTCGGCAGCCTCAGATGGTCAGATAGAAACAAAACAACAGCGACGAGATCGGAGAAACTGCCGTTGGAGTCCTGCATCCTGTAACCTGTGACCAGAACCAGACCCGAATCTTGAATAAAGCAGTGAATACGTGAATACGGAATGCAATGGCGCAAGGCGGCAGAAGGCGGCTCTGTCTGCCGTTGGAAGCTCTAGGAAAAACATGCATAAGCATCGCTCCGGGGGAATTTGGGAGTATCGCAGGCGACCCTCCACCGTGTCCGATATCGCGCGTTCTGCAATCGGCTGTATACAGATGATATTTGTTGTCCGAAAGCTGAACCCCCCCGCCCAGAAAAAAAAAGACTCAAGCCAATTACAAGGGACTTGTAGGTACGAGTAGTGAGAGCGGGAATAAAATGGAGAAGGGAATCTGAACGCGTCCCGTTAGATCGAAACGAAATCACTGCGAGCGCAACATCATGATGAGACGACGATAAGTCGTACACCGGCGCACATAGGGATTATCATAGGTATTATCTAGCGGCTGACAAAAGACAATGGAAAAAAGGCTCGAGGCAGGGGTATTGTGATGATTGTGATGATGAGAGGGTTGAAATCTGGCACGAATCAAGGACTCGCAAAAGCACTACAACCGCCGTCGAGCTCAGGCAGCCGCGGCAGCGTCCGCTTTGATGATATCTGCCGCCTTTTCAGCGACAGCACCAACCACGGCGACGGGATGCCCGCTGATCTGGTTGGGGAAGACGGACGCGTCGACGACGCGCAGGCCCTTGACGCCGAACACGCGCAGGCGCGGGTCGACGACGCCCGTCTCGGGGGAGGCACCGATACGCGCGGTCGACGTCTGAAAGATATGTACATGAGCTCTGGCTCTCACAGCGCTCGAAGGGCACTCACCGGGTGGAACGCTGCGTTGCAGTGGCTCTGGATGAACTCTTTGATATCTTCATCCGTGACCTGAAGCGCCACGCGGTGGCAATTCAGCCAACGTTGGGCGTTAGGGGATCATATAATGGTACATACTCGATCGGGATCCGCGTCCCCCATGTAGAAAAAGTCCCTTGTATCGGTTGAATCCGCTTTGGGTTCGAAGATACCCTTGACACAGTCTGCGCGGCCAAGACGCATAGAAAATCGGACGCCGCGTATGAGGACGTTCATGTCGTTCTCTGAGGCAAAGAAGCTGCCAAGCATATCAGTACTGGACGGAGGGGTACAAGGGACACCCATACTTCGGATCAATAACTGGTTGCTCATACACACTCGCAGACTTGATAGTTATAGTCCCTGAGCTCTCAGGCTTCAGAACCACAGGACCCTACACCGCGAGGCTCGTAAGTTTCCAATACCAAAAATCGCGGTTGACATCTCACGATCGTCGCGCCATAGATGCCAGGCGGTGTCTTAATGCCAAAACCTCCGATAACCAAAGGGAACCAGACAATCTCCAGATCGGGAGTGTTAGACCCAGCGTTGTTGGTCCGAACAGGAACGTCAGTCGAGGACTTTGAGCTATATGGGAGTCTTAAAATTGGAATAGTGAGCATCATACTTGCCAGGATACCTTAGAGTACCTACTTTTCGTCGTCGACACGGATAAAGGCCGCACCAGGAGCAGCGAGGGAGGTCATCGGACCCTTCTTGAAGGTTAGCCATTGTAACATGGCAAGAACTGCCTGAACGGGCGAGTTGAGGAAGTCGAGCGTGTAGCCAGGCTTCCCACGCAAGCAGATAGGGCCAGATGAAATGTGCTGGGCATGGCGCTCAATAAGTACACGGGATAGAACACTTGAAGACTGCTTACATCATAATAATTCTTCCCAACCTGCGGCAAGTCCTTGACCACCTTGACGCCGACTTTCGAGAGATCCTCTTGGGGACCAATGCCAGAGACGAGCAGTATGTGTGGAGAAGCAACAGTACCGCCGGAAAGGATGACTTCCCGGTTCGCTTTGACGCGATACTTCGGTGAGACTGCAGATTTGGATATCTCAACACCAACCGCACGGGGTTCCGAGCCAGATTCATCAAACAAAACTTTTTCGACTATAGTGCTGAGGGCAACCGTGAGGTTGGGACGCTTGAGGACATCGGGCGTCAAGTACGCGATTGCGGTCGAGTTTCCTGGGAGCTTGTTAGTGATTTCGGTCGCAACACAAGGGCGCCGCCAAGCTCACGCTGTCCATTGTTGACAATGGAAAGGAAAGTGGAAACACCCAAGGGGCCCTTTGCGGTATTGAGGTCACTGATATGGCGGGGTGAATGTCACGAGAGTGGAAAGAGGGAACTCTGAGTCTTACTCAATGCGCTTGACGCCAAGCTCCTCGCATGCATCAATCAGGACGTTGTGAATCGGCTAGGAAACGATTCATTGTCAAAGGTCAAAGAGGCCATAACCTTCCAGGCATGCAGTAGACATACTGGATTATTGGGATAACTTGTTTTCCAAGGGCCATTAGAGCCATGATCCGAGGAGACGACACCGGCATGATTGGGATTGGGGGTATATTGCTCGGATTTGAGGAAGTAGCTGAAGGAAGAAGAGTGAGATCCTACAGTCCAGTAACCTATGAGAGTGGCTGCTCACGGATGAAGGTCTTTATAACCCCACCCAGCAGCGCCTAGGCGTTCCCATTCATCAAAATCTGAGGTGAAGGGTCAGGAGTGTCATGGCAATGTCACTGTATGCATACCTTCGGGAGCGCAGTGTTGATAAATAAGTGCATTGATTGAGCTGAGTGAAAGCCATGTCGCCTTAGCGCGTACTCAACAACCGGACGTCAAAGAAGACATACCTGCAGCCTCCCAGAACTTTGCCACGGGGAACATCATGTGTGCGATTTCCAGCGCGTGGCTGGTTGCTTTCCGTCGACATTTCAATGAACTGACATACGCAGTCCAAAATTATACGCACACCGTCTGGTAGTTCCAGTCTATGGGTGATTTCAGAATTTCTGGCCATGCAAGGGGTATCCGCGTCAGGAGCTCCTTCTCATAACTAAACACATTGGCCTCAGGCTCAGTAAATCCACACAGAAAAGAAACGATGACAATCACACACCCTTTCCCAGCTTCTATTAACAGGACGGTCACATTTGGGTCCTCAGAGAGACGCGATGCAAGCACAGAACCAGCCGAGCCTTGGCGGTGTATATGTTAGCGCTCGTGAGCAAGTAGCGAAACGAAAACGTGCGCACCTCCCCCAACAATTACATAGTCATATGCTTTCCAGTTTGCTCTGTCGTCGTTTCCGTTGGCCTCTGTCGCAAAGGCGTTGGGGTCGGACACGTAGGACTGTGAGGAACCCATGAGATAGAACGGTGACGGATCCCTCTACAAGTCTTGAGCAGGGATCGAGCAGCATTTTAAATAAGTAATAATGTGCAGACTGCAGTGCATCACAGTTGATGGCAAAGTTCTAAAAATAAGTGTGCGAAATCTAATTTGACCACTCGTCCACACAGCCGCCGTCGTCGTTTGATCGTTTGAAGAGACTTTGCTGACAGAAATGTGTCGTATACAAGCGGTTTGAGGCCCATGGATCCCATAGCCCAAAAAGCTGACATTCGATGCTCAATTCTAGGCATGCATGCAAGGAACATGGTGTCCGAAGATGAGCGACCTTGTGGGCGCTTATTTTTAGGTGGAATCGCACCTCGGTTGCACAAGTCCCTATATCCGAGACTTGTACATAAAACGTGGAGGGAATGGTTACCAGGGGAATTTGACTCTGATCGCCGCAGCCCCTGTGTATATAAAATACATACTGAAATAATGCAACCAGGAAATTGTATACTTGCACGGTGCTATTTCTCGAGTCTCGATGATCTTTCCTAGACTGAGGGCGACTGTCTGAGCTTTTAGGGACTAGGTCACTGTGGAGGCGTGGGGCTGATGGTCGGGGATGTGAATCGGCATCGGAGGGGTTAACTGGAACGGAGTGCGGATGAGGGAGTGCGGCGGATGGGGACAGGGACGGGGCAGGGATGGGGACAGGGATGGACTGAACAAGGTGGGCACGCGCACGTCTCCTGCGTTTCTTTGAAATTCCGCTTGCCCCTCGCGCCGCCGGTTCAATGTGTCTGTCATGAAACCATGCCAGAAAATCGTATACTGACGCAAAATCTGCGCCACGCTTTCAAGTGTTAAGCTATTATATTTATCATCATAATCTATTGTAGCCTCCTCATTGCCAAGATACGGATATCCACCGACTTGAACTCAAACTTTTTCGTCTCTTCGAATGTCCTCGTTCTCTATCGGAGGCTTTTCCTTAAGCTCCGTGTTATCTGGTAGACTTGTGGTGTCTGATTTCAACGGCGAATCCGCAAGTTGTTTAACCACCACAGATTTCCGTGCTTCCAGTCCTCCTTCGTACCCAAACCACGTGGATTGGCGACAGTGAGGACCGCGGACCAGAAGGACTAGAGCTTGCCAGCCGTACCAGGCCATACTGAGGATTGCTGCGGCTCTCCACCCGTGTTCGACGAAGACCTTGGTCCCAACGGACGTACCCATGACCTGTCCGATGAAAAGCTGTATGCAGTTGTATCAGTTGCGTCTTTTCCGTCCTGATGTGGGCAGAGAACAACGAACGGAAAGATTTATGACAGCGTTCAGCCGTGAACGAGCCGTGGTAGAGATCCTAGAACCATCGTCAACAAAATTTTTCGCCACTGCTCGAGGTTGTGGTGTAAAGCTCACTCAAAGACACTCGTCGACAACGAAACCTGCAACGTCTGACGGAACGTATCCAAACCGAGGGTCGCGATGACCACCGCAGCGACGTTGATTCCACCAGCGGCCGTCTGGACAGCTTGGAACATCGCCAAGGAGAATATGCTGATCAGCGAGGCATACCACGGAACCAACTTGTCGATGAGCTTCCCGACAAACGGTCCCACAGCCACGCCAAACATCCCAACCAATCCAAACAGTCCAATGACCAATCTATAGATAGCAGTATGTAGTTAGTTAGAACCGAGCCGGCGAAGCAACTCTGATTCTCTGACTTACGTAGAGTAATTGTAAGGCGCGCCACCAAGAAGGAACGTCAACGTCACCCAGTAACTACTGAGACAGGCGCTCGAAGCCACGTTGATGAGCGCGGCCTGAACGAGCAGCGGTTCCGTGACAGCGTATTTGCCCATCGTCCAGAGTATATCCCAGTAGGTCAGATCGCTGTTCTTCGATGGGTAATCGGGGCACATGAAGTAACAACCGACCAGTACGACCGCCTGCATGCCAACTGCCATATAATACACCACGTGCCACGTAGTGTACTCTGCGATGATGCCTGCGAGGAGGCGGGCTACGAGAATGCCGAAAAGAAGTCCGGAAAGCACGACAGAGATTGCGGAGGCGCGCCGCTCCTGCGGAGCTAGTTCGGCTGCGAGAGGAAGGAGGATCTGGGGAGTGACCGAAACCATTCCTGTGAGAAATGAGAGAGCCTCGAATGCTACGAGGTTGTTTGTGATGGCAAGGCCAATAGTTAGCGTGGTCGAAAGCGTTATTAAGCATAGGAGTAGCTGTCGTCGTCGTAAGAGGTCGCCGAGGGGCGATATCAGGAGAAGGCCAGTTGCATATCTAAAACAAGGTCAATGAGAGCGCTTAATTCACACAAGAGACTGGCCGACCCGGCTTGTATCAAAGTGGGGATCCTGAATGATAAATTTATTCAGCACAATGCTCGTCTGGCGGCATCGACCAGGTAAACAAACCTCGAAACTTCATCATAGGAAACATCAAATGACCGAGATAAATCGACTGTAATAAAACTTGTGGGCAACAGTTATCCTGCAAGAAAATGGGGACTTACTGAGAATAGGCTGGCAGTAATAAAGGTTCGCCACCACTGGAGTCGCATTATTATCGTTTAGTGTGAATGGGAAGGATTGCGTCAGACCAACTTGGGCTTACCGAAAGTGCTCGCAAATCCAAAAGCCGTGTTCAGGACCAGTCCGAAATGAAACGGCTTGTTGGGATCATATCTAAGCCTGCTTGGAATTGGTAGGAATCCAAAGTCTTTGTTGCGCAATTCTGGATGTATCTCGGAATGTAAAGTGGAAGTGGGACTTTGGCTGGAAGCTTGTCCAATTCGTGGAGGTTTGAATGTGCTCATATACGTAGACCGAGTGTTCTGAGAAGGGATGTGTGAGACGTGATATTGCCGTCCTGAAGGGTAGATATTTGAATCCTTGTACGTTCGAGACGGGGAACCTGACACGTCTGGCGTGAAATGGCGTCGAGGATCCGGGGCTGCCCTGTCTGCTGGCGCACCGCCACCGGGGCTACTAATCTAATCTCGCATGCGTAAGTATGTAATGGTAATATCAGGACGTGCGACCCTGCCTCACATCTTTACGTATACTTAATTAATAGCCACGGATACACGGATAGGAAAGCCTCCTCGCCTTTGCGCAACCTTTGCGCCTTGTTAGGAATTTGGAAGTTTGGAAGTTTGTCACGTCATAACAAGCCCGCACCGCAACGGTCAACCGCAACGACGGGTCCACGGCCCGCCTACGGGCCGCACTGATGCACTGATGTGTATACTCCTTGAACTTCTCTCCTTTCAAGCTCGGAAACTCATGTTTTATGGGTTCTTGAACCTGTAGGGTTGGATGAGAATGCCTCGAGAGTCATTAGGGCCAGGGCTCTGAGGAAGTCACAAAGCATTCAACATGCCATGTTTGGCACAGCATTTGTATGAGACACCGCGCGCGCGCCACACAAACTTGATACAAACGCCGTTGAAGGGAGACATGTTTCACACCAGGTGCGATGGCCCGCTTTGAGGTTGGTACGAACCATTCATATTCAAGTCAACCTAGTGGACACCGTGTTCCATCCAAGTACTCCGCATCGCCGTGACCCTTTTTTCCGACATCGTCCCGTCCTGTGTTGTCGCTTAGATTACCCACTGTTGTCCTTCAAGATCTCGAGCTTGCTGTCTTTAACGTATTCACATCCCGCCTGTCGGTCGCCATACGGCCCCACTTCCACAGCAAGGCACAAATCCCCGTAGATGAGGGTCTCGGGGGGCTCGTTTCCGTAATAAGCATCCTCTGGTGCGCAGAGCAAGTAATCTGACTTGAAGCGGGAGTAGTCGGTCAGTGGGGTGACCCAAGCAAGTCGAATTGCATGGAGTTTATCATAACCCAGGTAGGGATATCCAAATTCATGTATGATGCGCCCGCCGAATTCGTCGCAGAGGGCTCTACCAATATCTTCGTGCACACCGTCATCCAGGGTGTTCTTGGCGGGTACCAAGTACAAATGGCCGTCGTTGTAGACGACGTATAGGGACGGCTCCAGGGAAAGTTTTTCGCAGGCGCGGTAAATGACTGCGTCGCTACCCTTTAAGACAGTGGTGCTCGGAGTATGACCCTGGCTCATAGGATACTTGTAGCTGAGTCCAAACCCAAGGTACCCGCCCTGCGGTAGGAAATCGGGGTTGGTTAACGCAGCGGAGAGTGCAGCCTCAAGGTCATCATCATCAGGCACCACGGGCTTGATAGACTCCGGAAGTGTTTCCTGCGATTGCGATTTTTCTTCGAAGAAGAGGTTGTAGGTGAGGGTGACTCGGTAGCCAGAGGTGACGAGGGTGACTTCGTGGTCAACATCACTGTAGAAAGCGATGTACGCGATGGATGGTTGCTCCTCGGACTTCGTAAGGGCAGCCGCATCGAATGTCCACTGTCGGTTGTTGTGTCGAAGGACCAGAGCTCCACCTTCGTGGGCGGCAGGGAAGACGACGACAAGAGAGCCAAACATTGTTTCTCCACGCGGTGTGTCCTTGTGGGACTTAAAGAACGAGCCCTTGCCTAAGAGAACACAGGGTTAGATAAGAACAGACGTCGTCCATGTATGCGCACCGTAGACGTTCAACTTATAGCGTTCAGCTCTGATGACCTTGTCGTCGTCGGCGGCGTCCATGAGTTGTTCATGAACATAGTCCACGATACGCAAACCATTGATATCGAATCGGGTCATAAAATTATCCGAGTCCATCTTGCCTGCCTTGCGATAAGATTCATCGAGGACGTCCTCGGTATTCAAACCAAACGTGGCGGGTTCGCAAGCTTCGGTGAGTGCCTGGAGTTCCGCCTCCGTTGCGCGAGCCAAGTCAATCCAGCTGATGGGGAGACATTTTGTTAGAACAATTTCATTGAATATTGTTGAATCGAAACTCACGTGGCATCGTTACCTTCTTTCTTGAAGCAAAAAACAGCACTATCGCCAACCGGAACCACACCGGTACAGAACGGAGGCTTCTGCTTAATAGTCTTTCTAAGTGTTTCGAGCATCGGGGAATAAACCATGGATGGCAGGTAATACGAGGTTGGCTGGGAGTCTTTCTGGGGACGTATCCAAAGTGTCAATGAAGAGTGGAGGGTCGGTTCTTGACTCGAATAAATAGAGAAAAAATTAGAGTTCGGTATAAAGAATGATAAACCTATGAGCAGCGCCACGACGGTCAAGGTCGTGGCGTAATCGGTTCCTCGATGGCCTGTTCTGCAAGAATGACGCGAGCGGTAGGTGTTGACTGAAATGAAATCATGCCATTCGAGTCAGTGCGGAGATGAGTCGACGCGAGAGTGAGAAATAGGTATCATTACGTGCACGGAAGGCAGTTGCGTAGAGGAAAACATCGAGTCATCTGAGTCAGTGGCTGGTTACCTGCGGGAAAACGGGAAATTAGTATGAAACGAGGAACCGGTGCTGCGACTATATTATTTACGTGCATATGTACATGCTCCAGTTAGTTTTGACAATGTGTGGGCGCAGATGTTCAGGTCGAGTCATCTTTGAGTTCGGAATCAGTAGCTGGGATATGCAGGTGAGAAAACGCGTACGCACGTTGGCTGCCTGCCCCGATTCCCGGACCGATCATTCAGCATCATTCAGGCCCTCGTACCTACGCCGCATGGTATTATGACCATTGGGCTCGCTGTAGAGTTTCGGGTGTAATACTACAGTGTGTTGGCTAGTTGAATCCCTGAGCGTGATAACGGAAAGCAGGCTCGGCGGCCTCAGAGCAGCACATGGACAGGGAACCCACGGCGCCCACCACCTCGGCCTCGCCCACTGTAGGAGTCACAACGCCAATCTGCGCGTGGGTGACTGCACCCGGTGATCCTTAAAGTTCGAAGTCAGGTTAACGATATCGGGTTACGCGGGTCGAGATGGGCGTCCTCCGGCCTCCAACAGTGTACCCTAAGTCAGACACTTATTCATTAGTGCAATACACAAAACCTGTTCCTCGTACAATCAAATAATACAAAAGGCCAAAATGTTCCGGCCAAAAAGGGTCACTAGAACAAGCCCGCAATCTCCGTACGCGCCGGCGTGGCCACCTCCCACTGGAGCACCAAATTGACCTTTGCCTGAGGCGGGACCGTGCACACCCAGTTCAGTTTTCCACTCCTCCCTAGCGTCTCCACCTCCACCTCCGGCTCGTCCGCGCCGTCCCACATCGCCGTGACGCCCTTCGCCACGGTCACCAGCTTTGTCGCAGGGTCCTCCTTCGAACCCCCAGCCGAGAGTGTGCCAAAGGAGCCCTTGTGCAGCGCGGGGCTGACGAGGTTCACCTGGATCTGCGCGTCCTCCGACACGGGCACTTGGTCGACAACGCGCACGCCCTCGACCGCCGTCGCCTTGGTGTTGTGCACCGTGATCTGCTGCGTGACGGCAAGCGTCGTCGTCTTGGTGTAGAAGCCACTTTGCGACTTTTTCTTTGTCTGCGGGTGGTAGGTGATGCGGATGGAGGGGTCGAGGCTGTAGGCATGTTGGGTATTAGTGTGGCGTGAAGATTGCTGAAACTCACCCAAGGGGGCAGTCGAAGGACTCGTCCGGGCTGACGGGGGGCACTTCCGAACGCGAGATGAAGCTTCCGTCGACGTAGACGCTAGCCATGCCGCGCAGAAGCGTGTACTGAGATGCGTTCTTAATCTTCGCCTGGAGGAAGATGGATGTGAAGTGAGACTCGGAAGAGATGAAAACACAGAGAACGAACGTTCAGGTGCGTCTTGGCGTCCTTCTTGGGCACGCACACCCACGACATCGATGCGCTGAGCTTGAGTTCGGCGATGGTCACATTGTGTGCGGAGTCGTCGCTCGGAATGGTGATGAGCCCTGGTACCTCGAACGTCGCGCTGACGGTCCCCTTGGACGCCACCTGGAGTTCGCGGTGGGCCATCTGCGCGCCACCGACGCCAGCAGTGCGGACCAATGGTGCCGCATCATTGAACCTCTTTGCTTTATAAGCAACCGGCACAGCAGCAGCGAATGATTGCACTACTGGAGGTTGTGGGCGGTACAGCGACAGAGTCCACGGGTCTAGCGAGGGGACACCGAGCCCGAATGTCGGAGTTGCCGTCTCGAGAGTCAAGGGGATGTCGCTCCAATCCTAAATATTCGTGTAAGAAAGACAGATAGGGGTGCGGCCAAGGGCGTACCTCTCCGGTGTCCTGTTCGATCGAAGCCTTGTATATCAGCGTTACTGGCTCCTCCTTGGACTGCATGTCGACGCGGATATCGTATCCCGCGGACCAAGTTGCACCACGCACAGCTGGAAGTAGAGTCGGCATTGGCACACACAGAAGAAGGTGAACACGTACCGTAGATCAACGCAATCTCTACCTCTCCTTCGACATCCGCAAACACACCAATCACGACGCGAAGACCCAGACTGTTGTTGCCCGTCGGGCCCACCAGCTTCTCGTGCTCCTCCTCAATTTCTCTGTCGATATCCTCCATCTGTTTTTCCAGTTGGAGGATGCGACCGTCCACCTCCTCCGCAGTCGCGTCGTACTCCTTAACAATGTTGCTGAGTTGTGCCACGTCGACATTCTCGGTGCTCAATGTCGACAAGTAACGCTGCAGTGCCTCGGCTATCTTTTTGCACCGCTCCAGCTCGCGGGAAGTATGTTCCTTTGTTGTAAGTAGACCGGCGAGCTCTGGGGACGTGGTGGGGGTCGTCGGGGAAGGAATGGTTGAAATGGTGACATCGTGGATGGTCGCGGCACCTCTTCCTTCCACTCTAGGCACTAAATGAGTGCTATTCCTCGAGGTGAACGAGACTGCTCACTTGAGAGAATCATAGTCGAGCACGTTGGGCAGTCCATTCACGGTGACTTGGTTCTGGCCCGTTTTGACATTGAATTTGAACAAGCGGGTGACCTCGGCGCGACGTGAATAGACACTGACGCCAGTGATCTTGCTGTTCTCCGTGGAAACGAGTTCAATAGCGTTGATAGGCTGGAAAGAGGGCGGGGAGTCGATGTTGGAGGCCATTGATGCTCAGGTACCTGTTATGTTTGAATTTATGGTCAATCGACAGACACTGCTTTGCAGTAAACATGAGTCAGGTCTCACTTTCCTGTAAGACCTAAACTCACCAGCCCTTGAACAAAACATGCTGCTCATGGCAGGCAGAACTTGGAAGTCTCGTCAATTTGTCATTAGGAGGTTTGAAACAACGCGTTTATCAAATTCGGCATTCAAGGAATCGGCCCCGAGACGAACACATGATATTCATTCGGTGTAAAGATGATTGGATTGGATGGACAGAAGCTATTGAAGTGTCATGGATTCAAGAAATCGGCCCCGATGGATGGACGCATAATAGGGATGAATTTACCCCAGCGGTCCCGAAAACCGAGGCGGAGGACGATGGATGCACTGCCGACTAGTATTGTGTCCTTGTACTCGAATAGTACGTGCTAGCAGTGCTATGTTCAATTCCATCGATGAAGTTGAGCTTTACAAGCTGACAGTGTATGGTAAAACGATTCGTTACCCGAAACCAGGTAGGTCGCCAGTTGGATATGTCTTGGGTATATTATATTGTCACTTGGGCTAGTAAGAACAATCACAAGTAGTTCATATGGTGTGTGCCGTGAAAACGGCTCCGAGTATGGCACAAGCAATAGCTACAGCAGCACTCATTGCTCCGGTACGAATGGCGCCTGCCTTCTCCCTCTCAGGAGTTTTTGGTGTAACTGTAAATTCGCTGACAGGAGATCCAGCGTCTTTACAGCCAGTGACAATGTCTAGGCAATGAGGTGAAATCTAAGACGGAGATAGAAGAATATCAGCGTAATGGTACATACCATCAATAACAGTCTGTTTCTCCTTAATATTTTGCTCGGAATTGTCCACTGAGACGGCACAGTTCAGGCACTGGCCCAAGGCGGCGATGTTAGAGTCTACGCAAACACACGCAGGGGAATTACAAGCCTAAAGGTGGCGATGGTTAGTGGCGACTCATGCCCTGGTCCAGAGGAACTTTAACATACTCCGATCTTTGTGTTGATTGTGTCGCAATCAGCGTTGCATTGCGCAGGAACTGAATCACCGTTTTGACGCTTCAAAAGATCGTTGAGGGCGTTCGAGTTTCCTGGGGCAGCAAGAACTGGATGGCGGCCCAACAGTTAGGAACAGAGATTCACACGGAAAGAAAAGAGTCGACGCGCCCTGTGACGCGAAAAGAAGTGAGGGGGCAACAAATTGAAGGATGGCAACCATGTTGAAAAGAACAGGCAGAAGGCGAGATGTCAAGTGAGCGGAATCTCAAGGAGCCTTTAAACCAGCTACGGTCGGCCTAGAATAAACGAGCCACAGCCTGCCCCGCGGCACCCGGTGTTCGCATGCCACGGCGCGGAGCGCGCGTGGCCGTGGCCCGATTTTGAATTTAAGGGTGAATACCGTGGTCTAGATTCTAGAAGAAAACATTTCATGAAGAGAACTGATAATTATTCGTCGAATGCGTTGAATGAGAAAAAGAACCCTAGTTCATGAGTCCCAGACTCGTCCCAGAGCTTGTCTATGGGGTCGCCATGTCATCAGGAACGGCCTACGTGTCACATACTCACAGGTGTGAGAGACGTCGGGGTTGGCTGATACAATCATGGAAATGGAGCGAGCCCAGAGAAAGCCCGTCAATCTGGAACGTTGCTAGCTGGCCGGACTTTGAGCAGGACAGGCCTAAATGGCGAGGATCAAGAGAGTGTGCCTCTTTTCTGAGTGAAAAATCGATGAATACTCGGTAAAATAGCTGAGGAGGACCTAGTCAGAAGCTAGAACAAAGCTACTCGGTGCAGCAATGAGAGTATGTATGTAACGAGTGCAAAGGGCGGGAAAGTCCGATCATATGTAAGTACAATGTCTACTTATTCAATTAAATATTGTCTATTGTCTATTGTTACGTAGTTCTTGGATTATTTATCGGTTCTCGATAAGATAAGAGTTCGAACATGTAGAGGATAGTCTAGAATACATAGTCAGCGTTGGCGTCAGTGCTGAAATAAAGAGATGCCATATCAATAGATGAGACTGGAAGATAGCGTGCTCTATACACGAGCAAATATTTGAACTTTAATGCTGAGCCTTGCAAGAAGGATGAAAAGGGAGCCAGCTATGACAGTGCAGCCAGAAAAGAAAATCATGCTGTCGTATGACCCATGGCTTCGAGCAAGCAGTGCACCAGCCACAGGACCACCGACGAGTGACCTAGAAGAAATGGTGTTAATATATTCCTGGTGGTATGAAGAAAGGAAGGCTTTTGCGAGCGGCGCCGAAGTTGGCGGAAAGCGACACTCACGGAAAAGAGATGATGGTATAAAGCATGCCTATCCTGATCCCAATCTGACGAATATCCGAGATTTGTGCAACGCAGGGCGTAAGCACCGAAATGAATGCACCGGAGAAGAAGCCGTAAGCAGCGGCAAAGACCATAACCGAGGCGAGAGATTTTGTAAATGTCCAGAACACGAGACACGAAAGGCCAGCAAAGAAAGCCGATGGGGTGAGGAGGTTGAAGCGCCCCAGAATGTCAGCAATGTATGCGGGGGCGATGCGCCCGAAGACACCCCCGGCGTTCATCACTGCCAGGACGTAGAAGATATTTTGGGAGGGAATCGATAGATGGCGAGCGTATTCGACGATATAGAAATATGGAATGAACAAGCCTAGGAGTAGTGGGGTTAGACGAAACGTACTGTGAGGGGCTTTAGACTCACCAAGGGCCACAAGGCAGCTTCCAACTGCAAGGAGAAGATACCGAGTGTCCGTAAAGCTTTTAATGCCCACATACACCTCGGTCTTCTTTGGAGGTGGTAAGGAGGTAATTGATAGAGTTGCAACGATGCAACATATTGCACTGACGAGGCCGGATATGCGGACACCCCACCCGAATCCGACCTGGGTGAAAAGCCTCTGGAGCATGATCGGATACACAACACCACCTTGTCGAGCGCCACCACGGATAGATAATGTCGATGAGCATGCTGCATGCAGAAAAGGTCATCGAGATGAGCAATCACCTGCGCTCGTTCCAGCGGCAGCGACACCCAAAGCAGTGGCCCGATATTTTGAAAAATGCGTCGAGACGCTTGCAAGGGACGGATAAAACCTGAAACGATCCGTCAGTAGCTATCGAGATGGACGAGAATGGGCATACATTAAACCTACTCCAAGGCCAAATAGAAAGCCTTGGGCAAGAAGATACTGGTAATATTGGGAGGATAGACTGGTCATCATTATCGAAAATATGTAGATAATCGACCCTGAAGTTAGGAGCCATGTAGGACCGTATTTATCGTACAACTGGCCAATGGGTCCACCCTGATTCAGATTGTATGGAGTCAGAAAACGCACTCTGGAAGAGGGAGGGACGTACAGAAAAGAAGAACACCCATAGCTGAAGCGATCCTATCCATGAGATGGTGGATGGGCTGAGGTGCCGGAGCTGGTTTGCGCGGTACCAAGTCTGGTAAGTGCCGAACGAATTCATGTGGCCAAAGGTGCAGAAGAGAGCAATAAACGCCCCAAAGACAGTGAGGTAGGCCTTGAGCCCTCCCTCAGCACCTTGACGTTCGTGGGTAGAGTCGGCCATGTTGCTCGATGGAGACGTCGAAGCATTGTCAATGTCACAGAGGAGTTGACTCGCGACGGAAGGCTTAAAGGTGTTGCCGTCCGAGCCTGAGGAGGGGCGAGAAGTATTCGGAGACAAGTCGCATTTCTCAATGTCAGGCATGCACTCGAGCGCTGATCACCGTCGCGGGCTTCGAGAGTGATAGGCTCGATGAGCAGAAAAAGGATGAGCACCAGTGATGGAAAGGCGTATTTAAATACGGCTGCAAATGACCTGAAGTTTTGGCAGCGATCCGATCAGGGAACAGCGGAGTCAATGCTAGTCAATGTTCCGCCAGCCCCGGATCAGGTAACCACTCCATCCAGTGTCCACGGATACAAGTAGGTGGAGGGCTGTGGCTCGAGGGAGTCCGAGGGAGTGGTGCAACTGAGTGTAATACGCAGTGCGGCGTTACATTTGATGGCAAAATGCTAAACATAATTGCCAATTTGTAACTTGTCCGCTCTGCTCCTCAGATAAAGTTTTTCCAATTTTGGGTCGGTGCACCGAAATTTGATAAGGCTCTGATACGGTGATTACATTGTTCACTGGACGGCCTCTGCGAGGCTGTTCAGGGATGTCAAAAGTTTTCATACTGAAGAATGCTCTCGAGGTGGAATGCACAGGTAAATCTACTTGGAAAGAGGCTGCATAGCTCATTTGGGGTCATTTCCGTGTAGTGACGGGACAGGACAGATGTGTATTGAGGCGGCGATGAGCCTTGGTGGCGCGGAAATCGTCCAAAGCGGAAATACTTATTTTTACATACATACATTACAGTCCACTGGGAGAAGTATGTAGAGCTGAGGGAAAACCTGTACGTGCTAGGGCGCGCGTGTGTACCTGACGTATCACAGATATGACGACCGGAGCAATGGGATAGATCTTGATGAAATGCGGCGTCAACAGTCGAGCACCTCTGGTTCTGGCTTTGGATGCCTACTCCCTCTTCGAACGATTTAATTAAATCCGCGCTGTATCAAGCATCACAGAAGAGTTGAATCAATCGCTCGTGTGGTATACACGGGTAGCCACGATTGTTGGGAATCCGGGAATGACTCCTTGTTTCAGGGATGTACACAGTACGTCGTGGAACGGAGACGTTCATATCCGGAGCCCAAGAAAGCAGCAGGACGAGAGACGATCGTTTGTTGGCCCCACAGAATGGACGACATCGGCATTTTCAAGATAAATCAAGATAAAATCGACGGTCATCGTTGAGCGCTGAGCGTGCGAGTGAACCGTTATGATATGTCCCGTGAGAGTCCTGAAGAAAGTCGTACCCCACGTACCCCACCTCAAGCTGAACATCGGCGCCTGGTGAAAATTACGGGGAGGGACGTCGTACGCCGAGGGTAGGTCGAGATGTCCATCGTATCAGCTTCAAGGTCTAGCGCCATCATACATCCACATCCACTGGAAAATGTTGATAGCAGCTGAAAGCCAGAGAACCAGGATCGCTGAATCCCAGTCGCATGATAAACAAATACGCACGCAAGATAAGACTGCGTAGATACACACCGCAAACAGAATGCCTAGGAAGATGTTCGCCCCCCTCCTCCCTGGCGTATCCATGTGTTTCAGTCCTCATCCTCGCCGTCCCGGTCTCGCTCGTCCGATTTCTCGCCCAGTTTCCGCTGCCGAGCCTTCATATCTCTGTATCTCGCAATTGCATTCTCCCTCTCCTTCTCCATCATCTGCCTTTGTGCCATGGAGAGTACACCGTCGCGTTTTCCGCCAAATCCATCAGACGCGGCGGCCACTGCTCCGCGCGGAAGTTTTTTGAACTCGGGCGGTGCCTGTGCGATATCATTGAGTCGACGAGGCGCAGACGAAGAGTGTTTTTGGAACTCCTTGGCCTTGTCGGCGTGCTTGTCTGCGATGGTGGCTGGAGAAGGCACCCAGACACGAGTTGATTTCGCCTCCTCGTCTTCGTCCTCCTTCACCGGTTTCCCCTTCAGATTTTTGGTCGCTTTCGCCTCTTTCTCTGCCTTGGTCGCGCCACGAACGACAGCATTCGACGAATGCACCGCCGCTTTTACAAGAGACCGCATATCATCTTCCACTCTCCTGCAAGCGTTGTTGTTTGAGTTCGAGGCAAGAAATTCGCAGAAAGGATGGGAGACGCACCGATTGAAATGCTGAATAGATTCCCCAGGTTTAATGGTCAACTTGGCAGCCGCCTGGGCCTCTTTCCTCTTCCCCTTCGCACCTTCATCCAGCTTTCTTCGTTTCTCTCCGTGCTGGTCACCTCCATCCTCAAGCTTCCTTTTCTTCTCCCTCCATTCCTCTCTGACTTTGGCGGCGTTTAAAACTCGAGAAAGAGCCTTGGGTATGGGCTCATTGCCCAACGAGTCCTTGGTCGGTGCTAAATCTTCACCTCTGGAAAAGTCAGGCTGAGGCGCAAAAAATGGTCGTTTAAAACTTACTTTTTCTTTCGTTCAGTTTCCCTGACGGAGCGTTTTGCCTTTTTGTGAGGCATAACGACCAATGAGAGATAGCGAGAGATATCAGAAAGCAAAGTTCCTATTCGATGCAGATACTGACGCCAAACAACTTGAACCGGATTTTTTTCATTTATTATGCTTATGCTTACCATCACTGGCAGTAACTCTCGGGATCAACCACCGGCCACCCAGCGCACATCTCGTCTTCCTGTTGTTCTTGGAGTGGTCTCTCGCTATAAATATGGCTGTAATCCATTCACCATTTTCTCATTTCCTTGTTCAACCTACAAAACCGGATCATTGCTAGTGAAGTGCGCATGCATGTCCAATGTTTTCTACTTCGCAAATGGTGTGCTATGGCGGGAAGATTGTGCGGCACTCTCGCTTCTGAGCTGACATCCTAGATGATTGATTATCTTCACACAAATATCATATCTTCGCGGCCGTGTATTCACGGGACAACGTTCTTGACTTCGGAAGAAATTAACCATACGGTATGGAATATCTATAAATATCCTGCTTTAACCTCCAGCCAGTGTGAATACCATGCGGCTCTAACATGCGACTCTGAACTCATCCACCTCCTCTTCCATGCGGCTCTGGACATTCAGGAACTTCCATAAGTCCGGTTGCTGGCTTCCTCACTGATATCGTTACAGGCTCCGGAAAATACCCATACTGGACGTCTTTACCAAGATGATATAAAATAGGGCTCGCGCAAGCAAGCCCTTAGCTGAAGGGACACCGCTACTCGTCACCATGCTCTTACATCGTCTTAGCATCCTCGTCGCACTGCCCGTTCTCGGGGTGCTGGGGGGTGGCCAGATACCTAATATCGACGGTGTGCTTGGTGGGGTATCCAATTCCTCCAATACGGCCGCCTCCAAGCTATTCAGCATTGCTGCTACGACCCCCGGAAAACTTCGGGTGGTGGAGAACTCAGGCGTCTGTGGTAAGTGACAGGTACATTTCTCTAAAGTGTAGTCACTGAGATTGATTTCTAGAGACCACACCCAACGTTTACCAGGCATCCGGATATGGCGATCTCACTGCTACCCAGAGCATCTGGTGAATACCTGCAGCTGTACGATCACCTATACACATTTTAAACACGTCGAAACAGGTTCTGGTTCTTCGCCTCACGCAAGAATCCTGATACAGCTCCTCTGGCCTTATGGTTCAATGGAGGGGTACGTTGTAGCCTTGCGTGACGATAACCACTACTGACTCCTCAGTACAGCCGGGAAGCTCAAGTATGATTGGCTTGTTCCAAGAGAACGGTCCTTGCCGCATCACCAATGATAGCTCGACGGTGACGCGCAATCCATACTCTTGGAACAATGAGGCGAACGTCCTCTTCATTGACCAGCCAGTTGGTGTCGGTTTCTCGTATGGCGACTTGAAGGTCGGCACGTCCCAACAGGCTGCCGCCGACATTTGGACCTTCCTGCAAATATTTTTCAGCGATTCGAGGTTTGCGAAATACCAGAAGAATAACTTGGCCATTTGGACTGAATCGTAGGGATTCCCTTTTGCTGAGCTGGAATCCACTGATCGAGATCTTGCCTGGGCAGGTATGGTGGTCACTATGGTCCTACTTTCTCAGCGTAAGTCACTTCATCGCGGGTGAACGCTGGTACTTGTGTGAATCATTGACTCCATTCTCAGTTATATCCTTGCACAAAACGCTGCTATTGCTGCTGGAAAAGTGCAAGGATTGAACCTCAATCTCAAAGCGCTCGGCGTTGGAAATGGGCTTACCGTGCGTTTGCAGTATGTGCCGTCTCTGATGTGCGTTTTTGACCAAGAGGAACACGTTAGGACCCTCTGGCGCAATATCCTGGGTACATCATCTACGCCAAGTCAAACCCATACCAGCCACTGGTATCTGACTCGGTGATCACCAAGGCAAACACGTCTTGGACAGCGTCCAACGGCTGCCGTGCACAAGTACGTCCACACAGGTCGTTGCAGTCTGCAGTAATTGATCGAACGTTATTGTTCTGCTAGATCACCGCGTGTTACAATGGAGGTTCTAATTCCGTTTGCTCTGCAGCGCAAAGTTACTGTAATAGCAATATCCTCTCGCCCCTCGCCGGAAACTACGATGTATGGGCTACTGTATTTCTTTATTGTGGACCCTGATGATTAAGTAACTCTTCGCCACAGGTTTACGACGTCCGCGCAAAGAACCCTGACCCCTACCCTCCTGACATCACAAACTACGTGAAATCCATTGCAACGAAGGTCGGGGCAGAAGCGACGTGGCAAATAACAAACCGGAACGTTTACAACAATTTCGCTGCTACAGGTGGGTCGTCACTTTTTATCTCTGGCCACTACTAGCCTTACTTCTATTCAGGGGACTGGATGAGAAACTCGAGGCCTGATCTAGAGAGCGTGATTAACGCTGGAGTACGTACTTTTTTTGTGCCCGGAACGAGCTTAGCCTGACCAACGTTCCCAGGTCAGAACTTTAATTTTCGACGGCGATGCTGTACGTCGCACATTCGACATTCTGGTTCACCTCTGTAATATTCGTTGATCTAACCCCTAGGACTACATCTTGAATTACGTTGGCGTGGAAGCTCTGGTGAGAGACGACTTTGCGCCGGCCTCTCGCTATGGCTGACACCACCATAGGTCGACAGCCTCAACACCAAGTTCTCTCCCTTATACAAGCAACAGGTATTCTCTAACTACACCGTCGCTGGGCAAACGACTGGCATATTCAAGAACGCCGGTACTTTCTCGTATCTTCGCATCTACGGCGCTGGCCACGAGGTCCCCGCCTACAAGGTTCGTTGCTCCGAATTTACGCCTTCGTCTTATATTCATGGCAACGCTATGTAGTATGGAACCCTTGCAGTTGGACAGGCGGCAGAGCAGTTTTTCAACCAGATCGTATCCGATCAGAGTCTTAAGAGCACCTAGGATGCCATCCTAAGAGGGCTATGTATACTGTAACTACAGCTTGACCAAAATAGTCGACGTTACTCGACATTCTTTCAATTGTCGGCGCGGCCTTTCGTTTTCGCAACGCAATTGAGCTACCTCGCTTCCTTCAGGCCATCATAATCGTGCTATAGTCATAGTGGCGCGATTCCCCGGTGGCATTGTTCGCAGCTTGGAGGCAACAAACTTCACGAAAGTACATTTCCCCACAAATCCTCATTTCGTCTGAATGATGCAAAAGGACACACCCCTGAAGGATCGATGTTTGGTTCACGAGGGTGGCGCAGTAGTGCTCATGGTGGTGAGCAATTGACAGCCAACTCTGCTGCCTTCGTACGGAAGAAAAGCGATCCGTCTCTCTGAAATGACCTCCTATTTCAAGAGCTCCTCCACAACTCTATCCTCTGAGAGTTTTGCTACGTTCGGACCGCGATAGTTCAGTCTCCGAAGCACATCAATCTAGAAACGCATTGGGTGATATTTTGAAAAGATATGAGACGACCGAACGTACGACTTTGCTTTTTTCAAAACCCAGCGCCTGGAACTGCTCGACGTGCGCCCTCTCCAATCCAGCGATAGCAACCTCATCTCGCACATCCTTTGATGCTGAAGATTTACCCTTCTTCTCCTTCAGGCCAGGTCCACCGGCATAAATCTGTGTCCAGTAAGTCGCAGTTTCATCAAAGCTGTTCTTGCTCGTAGTATAATGCTTGGCGACTTCAGCGTCTTGTGGGTCGTTTGGTTCGGGAGAGCACAGAAGACTTTGAAGCGAAATCAACGTCGACTTCAAGGTGAGCACTGGCGACCAAGCATCTTTCAGAATATCGAGACAGATGGCGCCCGATGCAGATGAAACATTCGGGTGGTAGACTTTAGTGATGAACTTCATCTTCACTGGCTGGAAAGGATACGAATCGGGGATAACGATGTCCTGATGAGATTACATGAGACCGCACCCATCCCAATGCCAATAGTGGTGCCACTTACGACCTGAAAGTGGCCACCTTGATACGGCGTTCCATCAGGACCAGGAAAAGAGCCTTTCAGGTGGAATGGTGACTCGTCGATAAGGTCGATCTTGATATTTGATGTCTTGTCGTTCTTGCAATCTATTGGTGAGATAATTACGATGCTAGGGCGCGCTAGAACAGAGATAAATGGACCATACCTGCAATTTCCTTGTTTACACGTCGAAGGCGCGCATCCATAGCGTGTAGAAGAGCCTGATTAGTATACAGCAAATAGAATTGCGGCGGGTGGATGGAAAGAGAGAGAGGCCCAGGGAGGATTATGTAACGAATTTGGCTAGAAACGGTGTGGGCAAACTCCGCCGTTTTTACTAAATTTTAGGTGATTTTGGACCTTTTTGGACGACATTGCTCGACTCAAAAACTTGCTCGAGTCCGACCTCGATGTGAAGTCTTAGCCTTTACGATGGCCACGACGTTCAAGTTTGAATGAATACTTGACCGAGTCACGAGTCAATTGAAGTGAGCACACTCTCCCCATTTGTCGTCTGTCTTTGTCACCGCAATGTCAACAAGGGCCTGCTGTGCAGGTTCAATCATAGGATTCCGTCCGCGTTGGTCACCCCCTACCTTGCTGTCGTGGTCACTGGTGCATGACATCTAGTCTGCAGTTGGTAAAAAGTAGACCTGACATTGCAATCTCCGCCTCGTGTTGTCCATGTTCTCCAGCTTACTCCACTGTGGTTAAACCGATTGACACCTCTAACGGCCGTAAGTCTAATCCGAATAACTCACAGTCGCAGATATCGTATGTCCGGCTCCCGAGAGAGCGTTTCCCGACCGTATCCGGACATTTTGAACCTTATGTCCTCGCTCTGGTAAGTAGGCAAATCTTTTGGCGTCGAATGCCATTCAGTTATCCTCTATAACGCCGACCTGGCTGTGACATCGTTGGCGATGCAGCCTCGATTCGATAGGGACAGTCCCTACGGTCAAACATGGACCCATAAGTCACCAGGTTCGATCGACGTCCAGTGTTTTATCCGAATATACATAGTACCTTCCACACTACTTGAAGTTGAAGATCGATCTCCACAGGTGAGCCACGAGACCGCTGATGGCTCCCGGAGCGTTCCCCATCATGTATATTAACAATTGCGACCGACGTCGAGTGATTTACTTCTTGGGCCGCCTGTCAGTGTTGAAGTTGAAGGAAGTTGTTTTACACGAGCAATACCATGAGTTGTGCTACATCCATAATAAACCTCCAACCCGTCGAAGAAGAAAGGATGTTGGACGCCACGAGGTAATCGGTGTAGCAATAATGCCGAGAAATAAGTATGCTTAATGAGAATGAGAGTAGACGGATGAAATACACAACTAGCCACTGCGAGATCAATATACAACGAGCAAAACAACGAAAGAAGAAGGGGGCCAACGAGCCTAAAGAAGGGCCTCCGACGCTCCATCCCACTCATTGGTATTTTGGCTATGAACAGAAGCTGGAGCATCAAGTCGAATTCGACGAGGGAGCAACCTGAGCTTTTGATCATAGCTGAGTGGTAATGGAGCGACATTGGTGTGCCTTCCAGTCTCGACGAGAAGAGAAATAAGATGGAGAATTGGTTGACGCTGGAGTGAGCTCTGGCGTCGGTTTTTATAGCTGCATCCACACCTCAGGATGCCGTAATTTGAGCACAGTCGTTATCGATAACGGCTACCGATAGATGTATAGTATATTTTACTCAACGCTGACGCCTCATACTCCAGGGGCCGAAATTTCAACGTTGTTCGGAAATATGAAGTCCCATCAACGCCACATCGTGGAGCTCGGACAAAGCAGGCAAAAATTTGCATTTTGCATTGTTCATGGGTTCAGGGCTCAGCTCCATAAAGAAACTTCAAAGGTTAAGAGGGGAATCGCCAGCGGTGGGAGGCTATCGAGTCGAAGTGACGTCGGAAGTTTTTCTACGCATGCTTTTCAAACAGGGGAAGTAGCGCTCCATCGGACACCCACAAGCTGGGCAGTCGGGTCTGTGATACATACTGCGGTATATGGCGCTACCAGCCAAGTAAAAAAAATACAAATCGATTGGGTGATTATCCGAGCATTTCCTACTCCGACCGACCAGGAGAGCCAGGGGCTGATTAAGGAGAAACGCGATTCATGGCGAAGAATCAGATTGTACAGATCACCGTCATGAACGCCGTGCTTTTACCCCCCAAAGGAGGTAGCCAACAAAAGAGTTCACGCCAGTCGCAAGATATACCTTGAGCATCAAGGGCCGAATCGGACAGATGGGAGGGAGATTTAGACGGCAGCCGTGTGACCTCAGAAGAAAACATGAGGCCCTGTAGAGCGAACAGAAAAGGATGAGGAACACTAGAACAAGTCCGATAGGATGAGAAACGGACTGGAGGACCCGCAGCATCATTAAGCATCATTTGTCGCTTGTGGGCGATACACTGTATAGTATGATGCCCGCTTAAGTTCCTGATCTCCGTTAGACGCAAGCATAAAGGCTAACGCATTTCCTAAACGAGAATACAGAGGTCAGCCCATCGCCTATAGAGCGCAGAACGGTCCGGGTATTGCCATAACCATTAACATTTTCACAGCCTTGCAGTATACACCTGGCGCCCATGTCAACCTTTAGCTTTCTACACGCGCCTGGCTACCTGCACAGTTGCCGATGTGCTGATATCGATGTACATCCAGATATATTCGACGGGCCCTTTGAAGAACTTCTCACCTAACGGCACCATGCCGCGCTTTGCATACCAGTCAGCAGTGGATGTCCTAGCGTCGCACCAAACGATAGTGGAATTGAGGTCGGACCGTACACGGTTGAACGAATATGCCAAAAGTCTCGATCCGATACCACGGCCTTGATAGGCTGGGTCGCAGGCGAATTTTCTAAATCGCACTTGGCGCCGGGCGTCGTGCTGGTCGAAGATATCATTTGCCGGTAGAGGCTCGACGAAAAACGAGATGACGGCAATGGGTTGGTCATAAGAAGGGATGAAGGCACCAAAATGCAGCCCTTGGTGATCCTCCGGGAGAGAAACGTGCGATATAGGCATGTCTGGCCATAGAACTGATTGTCGAAGAGGTAGTGTTTGATCGACGGAAATGGGCTGACAAAATACGTTCAAGTCTGGGTCGATAGATTATTCCCTTGCGGAGTGCTGAAAGTCAGGAATAAACTCACCCGGAAGGGGCGCAAGCAGTTCCTTGCTGGTTGGCATATCGGCTTGTGAATCTTGAATCAGCAGACAAACTGCGCGTCGGAAAGTATGTCAGACGCTAGCACGATAGCCGAAATGTTCACCCATTTGACCAGAGATATAAAAGGGCAATAGAAGACCCTGATACCCAGTGGTTTGGATAAGAAGATCGTTCGCATGAGGCCAATAACGCAGGAGAGTCCCCCATGCTCTCGACTTCATCGTGATTTCATTTCACCCATCTCTTGACCCATCTTTCGGCAAAGCCACTCACCCGTTGTTGTGGAAATCTATCAATCGCCGCGTTAACGTGAGCGCCGAGCTGATATAGTTGACACGATGGGTCTACGTGAAATCTGGTGGTGAAGCGGTTGGGAGTCAGGCCATAAGCCACTTACGTAAGTGCCGCCATTCATTGATGTGGATTCCCATCATGATCAAGCCAGTTCATTGAGACACAGATA
This sequence comes from Asterophora lycoperdoides, assembly GCA_018850815.1. Classification (NCBI taxonomy): domain Eukaryota; kingdom Fungi; phylum Basidiomycota; class Agaricomycetes; order Agaricales; family Lyophyllaceae; genus Asterophora; species Asterophora lycoperdoides. The sequence goes on from JABCKJ010000080.1 coordinate 28,735, forward strand.
AGAAACTTTCGCTAGCGGCTACTGACAAAAAATATTGAATGGAACCGGCGTCCACGCAGTGGACATGAAATTCTTTGAAATTTCTCATCTACCTGTGCAAGAGCATCGAGTTATGTCGTCTCGGTGTGTAATGCACAAGTATCTGTCAAATGCTTCGATGCTAGGGAGTGACCCAGAAAGTTTTTCTTCGAATATTGCGCAATCGTAACATGTATCACTTGTTCAAATTATCAACTGGAGGAGTACTCTTCGATTGTAGTGGGGGGAGATGAGTAAAATGGAATCAGATAAGATAAGATTTTGATTACCCAAGGGCCGTGATATTTGCCGTCATCGCCACGACATCAAAGCCTTGCACAGCGACAGGTCAGCGACCACCAGAACACATGGCTGAGCCCACAAAACAAGAGACTGAGCAGGCTTTCAAAGCCTTGAAGTCGCAGAAGGCCAATAAAGTAAGTCTATAGCCTTTTTCTGCAGGGATTACACCATGACTGACGTTGCGGTTAGTCGTGTTTTGACTGTAACGCTCGAAATCCAACATGGTCGAGTGTAACGTTCGGTGTATACATTTGCCTAGACTGCTCTAGCGTGCACAGGAACATGGGCGTGCACATCAGCTTTGTCCGGTGCGTCTTGTGATATCTATCGATGGGAATGTTGGCTAACTGACAGAGATAGATCCACCAACCTCGATACTTGGCAGCTCGCCCAGCTCCGTAACATGAAAATCGGCGGAAATGCCTCTGCAACTGAATTCTTTACGAAACATGGCGGCTCCTCGTTACTGAGCGACTCCGATACCAAGAAGAAATATTCGGGTCGCGTGGCAGAGCTTTACAAGGAGGAGCTCGCGAAACGTGTCAAGGATGATGCCGCTAGGTATGTAAACTCATATCTTACTTCTGTTCTGTTTTGACCGTAGGTAAGGTTTCCGAACGGGATCGTAGTCGATGGCATGGATTCCGCCCCAACCCCTGCTGCAAAGGAAGAGACCGAGGACGACTTTTTTGATTCATGGTCCAAGCCCAACACACCCAAGACCTCTGCTCCAGGTACCCCACGAGTCACTACACCAACTATCATTGGACGACCTGCCTCTGCCTCGAGTTCCACCTCCAAAGGTGCGGCATCCACAACTGCACCTCGGACGACCACTTCTGCCGCCGCTGCTGCCGCTCGACCCGCCCGACTAGGCGCCGGAATCTCACGTCTGAATTCTGCCTCCTCTGCCTCCTCGTCGACCAGCAGTCTTCCCAAGAAAACGAAGCTGGGTCTTGGTGCATCCAAAGCGAAACCCGTCAACTTTGCTGAAGCTGAACGAAAGGCGTTGGAAGAAGCCGAGCGAATTAAGCAGCTGGGCTATGACAGGCAGCGGGAGGAGGCTGAGGAGAAGGCGCGGAAGGAGGCTGAGGCGTTGAAGAAACAGACAGAGACAGGTCTGAAGGCCACTCTGACCGCCAGCTCCAATGGAAATGCAGCACCTGCCAGTACTGCTCCGCAGAAGTCAGCCGCGTTCCCCCGGTTAGGTTTCGGTGCTATCCCCGGTGCTGGCGCTGCGGCTGCCGTTGCGGCTGCCAATGTGCCCCGTTCTACGTGCGTTCTTATCCCACATTGTCGGCCATATGCTCACACTTCATCAGTTCCTCGGCGGTGCCGGACGACTCGCCTACGACTGCACGAGACAAATTCGGCAACCAGAAGGCGATCTCGTCCGACATGTACTTTGAGCGGAACGCGTACGACCCTAACGCCGTCAGTGAGGCGCAGGCAAGGCTGCAGAACTTCCGGGGCGCCACTGCTATCTCTTCGAACCAATACTTCGGCCGAGAGGAAGAGGAAGAGCTCGCTGGCCACCCGATCGGCCAGGATGGCGGCAGCCTTGCTCAGTTCGAAAGCGCTGCCAAGGATGCCATTGCGAAGGTTCTCGCTAACCCGGATGTACAGAATGTTGGGGAGAGCATTCGAAGTGGAGCCTTGAAGGTGCGTTTGCTCTCGATAGTTGCTCAGACGGTGTCTAACATTTTTACAGCTGTCCGATTACCTTGCACAGATGTCCGAGCGCTGAACAATTTAAATAGATTACCATTGGGAGCAACAGTTATCTGATTCTTAGTTCTCGGCGCCGGTTTTTTTATGTCAGTCATTCCTTTTGACTACATACGTGAGGGTAAGCATCTGAGGTTGGTGCTCACCCTGATAACCTGATAAGTAGGCCTCTTCCGGAAATCTCGGATGTGGAAATACGTGTGCCGCGGTGCAACCTGAGTTGACCCTCGGTGAACTTCTGCCAAAGGCCAGTGCAGAGGTTTTCCAGTGACTGTGGTGCAACTTCGACTGTCCAACCTTCACTCTATGTAGCGCAAAGGGTACATAGAACGGTGACCGATCCCTCAATGTAAAAATTGGATTGCTTTTGACTACCGCCTCAATTTTATCTATGTATCTCTCAGAATTTGTCCTGTATGAATACGAAATTTGAGCATGCCATGTACTTATGTACATTCTCAAATGTATAAGGCATCCGTTACTAAGTTAGTACAGATTTAAACCGGGTTCATTTTTCAATTTAAGGGTCTAGTATGTATGTAGATCGCTGACACTGCCTCCAAGTTCGCTTTCTATACTTGCTCAATTTCAAACTTGCATCCATGCGCTTAGCTTGGCAAATGCGTGGCGCGAGTCTCAATATGGTATCCGTCACGCGTCACATTGCGTATCCCAGTTCGCGTCATGTTCACCTTCAACTTCACCTTCAACTTTCAAGTTGTTGCTTGAAGTGCGGCTCGTGGTATCAGAGGCACCCAGTTCCGTTATCCACTTGATGCTCTTTCCTAGCTATTTCTAGCCGCATTGCATTGCCTTTGGTTTGACTAATCATGATCCCTCTAGGATTTCTCCGGTATCCTTGTCAGTAGATGTCATCGTCTTGCATCTTGTCTGATCGGTTTCCTGTCCCCATCAGCAAATAACCCGTCCACCTCACGGTCAAAGACTCCAACGCTGTGCTGCATTTGACATGCAATTGACGATAATGTGCCTGCCTCATCCTGCCATGACCGCGTTTCAGCCTACTTCAGACGGATGAGGCTATTTAAAACGATATGAGGGCAACGTCTACCTCTCTCCGCTTTCGGTAAATTTACTCGAGTCTCTGCGCACTCTACACCATATATATAGAGAGGTGCTGTGTAAGGGTCCATATACAATTTCACGTCTTCGCTACCAATCCGCCTCTTCATGCTCCAGTCACACCTTTCTGTTCTCGATACCACCGCAACTGTTTCCCCACACTCTGTTGTCTTCAAGACACCAGTAATTGATCTCTCCAGCGGCCAGGTGCAGGAGTGGGGATCGATCACCTACCAACAGTTCCAGCGCGAGGTCGAGACACACGCCAAATACTGGGCGCGCACGCTCGCGAAAGATGGTCTTCCACCTCGATCTGTCGTCGGTCTATGGTAAGAGATCGTTACTTTATTTCCACGGCTGCCATCTAAAAGATTTCTCCTGCAGGATTGGGGGATTCACTTACACGGATGTCCTTCACATCTACGGCGTCTCTAGGGCTGGATATATTCCTCAGCTATTCAGCCTACGGCTCCCCAACCCAGCGGTAGTTTATGAGCTATTGCTGAGGGCGAAGGCCAAAGCTCTCATCCATGATCCTACATTCGCGTCGACCCTCGGGGACTGCCCTCTCCCCACTCATCTCGCTATTTCTCCGGACGCCGCTAGGGAGCAAGGAGTACTGCGTCCCCTGCTTGACGTTGACGAGAGAGATATTGCATTTATGTTCCACACTAGCGGATCGACGTCTGGAAGCCCTAAACTGGTTCCTTGCAGCTATCGTTGGTTAACATCTGCCGTTCACAAATCTCATCAGGCGAGTAGACCTCTCAATCCGCGGAAACAGGATGTCACTGTCTGGATGTAAGTCTGCTCTAGCTCCTCCTCTCTGTTTTTCTTACTGATTTTTCTCGCAGGGGGAGTATGTGTCACATTGGACAGTCATTCAGTGAGTAGCTCCGTCGTCTGATATATTGATAGTTAAACTCAATTGAATTTGACAGTGCTCATGGGAAGCATCCAGCACGGTTCATGTACAATCCAACCCTCCACGATTGCATTTTCGTCTGAGGAACTGATGCACATGATTCGCGTGGGAGGGCTTAACAGACTCAACCAGTTCGCTGCCTTCCTCGCCAACCGTCTTCGCAGGTCCCGGAGTGACGCTAAGCTGTTATCAATGCTCGTCGGCCTGGACGAGGTTCTGTACAGCGGTCTTCCTTTGCCGCGTGATGAAGAGGAGTGGGCCTATGCAAACGGGGTTCCCCTGAAGAATCTTTTCGGCAGCACCGAGTGCGGAGCAATGATGCTCTCTGTTGGGGGCCGTGGCAGCGACGCTCGTCTCCTTCGTCCTATCGAGGGCACCTCCTACGCTTTCCGACCCATTACACCAGGCCAGGATCAGGGCCATCAGACAACTGCCCGTCTGTTCGAGTTGGTGATCCTCGCCGAATCAGGGGACTGCCCCGACATCTCTCTGAGGCACGCCGATGGTGACTTCCACACCGGCGACCTTTTCCAGGAGCCTGCGCCTGGGATGTACGTTTTCCGCGGCCGCGACGACGATTGGATCAAGTCCGAGAACAGCCTGCGATGTGACACCAAGTAAGTTGTCTTACAACGCGCCGCTTTCACTTCACTGACGGATGAAACTTAGAGCCATCGAGGACAACGCTCGCGCCACCTGTGGCAATCTGATTGCGGAATGTGTGGTTGTGGGCTCTGGAAGACCATCACCTGTCATGTTCATCGAGCCAGCGGTTGACATGGACCACAATAAGCTCAAGAAGGAGATCATTCGCAAGACGCGCCACTTCCATTCCAGGAGATACCTCCATGAGCGCATCACATCCGCCAACATGATCGTGATCGTGTCCCCCAAGACCCTCCCTCGTACTACGAACAAGGGCAACATTCGACGCAAGGCTGTAGAGGAAGCCTTCAAGGACCAGCTAGATCAAATTTACGGAATCCATCAATAATTCTTCTCTTGGACAAACGCCAACTGTGTAACTTAGTAGTAGTACTTAGTATATCAATCGATGGACTTAGGATGCACAAGGGGGGTAACGGAACACAAACCCATGGAACCTCCATCGTTTTTATAGACCGATGCAGTGATCCTGTATTATCGCACGTTTTGAGAGATATCTTACTGGTCGAACTGGTCGAAAATCACAATATGCTATACTCATTTCAAAGATCTATAGCTACTCAAGAGTTCCTCGTGTCAGCCAAATGCGAATGCGAGGACAGCCAAATGGTCTACTTACCGAAGTCCCAGCATCTTACACTTATGAAACCCATACTTCCAACCCACATATGTATATATACACACCAAAGTCTAGACCATGCTCCAGGTCAAATCAACCTGTGGATGATTATGCTGGTGCAAATCAACGCGATGAGTCCACTGGTGCGCATATTGCCAGCGGAAGCGCGTGGTGTTGATCCAGAAGACGACGTGGCGGATCGAAGGGCAGTATATCCTAAGCTCCATTGCCAGTGCGCGCTGCGCGACGAGAGAAGGATGCGGCGCCCACGTAGAGACGTCGAGATGTATTGATTTGAGGTTGTACATGTACATGAGGGCGTGGTGCATGTCATGGCGCTGTACAGAGGTCAGGCTTGGGGGACTGCCACTGCAGCGGAAAACGTACGTTTGCGGGGGGAAGAGGCAGGATGCCGATGTGGGCAAGGTTTGGACACGTTGAGCTCAGAATGTTCAGGGCCTCTGGCACTACGTCCTCGACGAGATCCAGGAAGCTGAGTCCTCGGAGCGTTTTGGCCACGCGCGAGAGACGTGGAAGGAGTGACAGGAACTTGGGTATCACCTCGTGCAGGACCGTCAATTGCAGGTGGGTGAGGGGACTCGACAGAAGATTCATCCCGACCATCATCAAGCCATCGAACTCCTTGAGCACAGGCAGAGATCCCGGCGGAAGGGGGAGCCTGTCCGAGTCAGGCGAGTGGTCAATCGTCTGGAATTTTTGAATGTGAGGCTGTGACTCGAGAAACCGGACGAAGTGCGCGTCCCATGTGAAGCGCAGGTTCGCGTCCTGTAGCTGGAACTTTATCTCGGCGGGGTCCAGTATCCAGCTGTTGGCGAGGGAGTTGTCGTAGATGGAGAGGCTCTCAAGATTGTGCATCTGCTTCAAAGCTGCCTGTACCCCCAGCCAGAACAGACGCGGAAGCGCAGGGCGCCTGGATTCGTAGCTGAGCCAGAACCTGCGAACAAGGAGCGCGAGTCGCTTATCCTGACCGACTGTTTTGCAAGCCAAATGCGCGCGAGTGGGGTCAGAGAAGATTAACTGCTCGTATAATTTGATTTCGGCCTCTCTTTGGAACGCTTTACACGTCCTACAAAGGGCAGCGAGATCCCTGATTGCACCACGCCTGTGCCAAGGACCGAGCCACTGGACAATCCGAGCTAAGACTTCTCCAGAAAGTGACACTCCCGGCATTTATACCGCCTGGATAAGAATCTGAGCGCTGCGGCGAGTAAGGCCTTCCAAGAAACACACCGTTACAGAAATTGGCAAGAACAATGAACCACGACTCCGACCCTGGCAAACCAACGGCGTGATGAAACCTCAAATTAGGGTTGGGTTTGAGATGATGATGGCCGTTTGCCTGCTTGTCATCTTCCACCCTGTTTTTTAGGCGCAAATCCCTGTTTTCCTTTGAAACGAACGAAGATGGCCGCGTCACGAACAGACCTTCTCGCATGGCTCAATGACCTGCTCCAGATAAACTACACCAAGGTTGAGCAATGTGGAAGCGGTGGCGCGTACGTGCAGGTGCTCGATTCAATCTATGGTCAGTTTCTTCGATCGTGTCATTTGCTGTAGCTTTTGGTGGTATAGCGAGATTTGGTTAATGCTGATGCTCGTCTCGCTTTAGGCGATGTCCCAATGAAGCGTGTCAAGATGAATGCAAAGCATGAATACGAATATATCGCGAATTTCAAGGTCATGCAGAACATCTTCAAATCCAAGAAGATTGACAAGGTGCGTTTACCTGCTATGGAGGTCCGCTCGGTCATCACTGAGAGCCGACTTGTCATGCAGCCGATACCAGTCGACAAGCTTGTCAAGTGTAAAATGCAGTACGTCCACTCGTACGACCCAATCTGCGGCGCCATGGACTGACATCTCATGGTAGGGACAACTTGGAATTCCTCCAGTGGATAAAGCGATTCTGGGATGCCAACTACGGCGGGCAGGGCTACGACCCAGTGGCACGCCGCGAGGGCGCCCCGACGGATCCCCCAGCCACCATTGCCCCCCTTTCAACTGCGCGCAGCGGCAGCGGCCCCAACCTCGCCGTGGCCGGACGTGCTGGCGGCCGGACGCCTATCGGGGGCCATCGTGCCGGATCTGCGTTGTCGAACGAAGCCGTGCAGCACCTACAGACCCAGGTGAAAGAGCTATCGACTCATTTAGAAGGGCTGGAGAAGGAACGCGACTTCTACTTCGAAAAGGTACGCTTGGCGTGTATTTTTGCTTCGAATTTTCGCTCATGTGTTTGACAGCTGCGCGATATTGAGATTCTGGTGCAGCAGCAAATAGAGGTCCTGGAGGGCGAGAGCAAGGACGATCAGACCCTCCGCGATATTCAAAAGATTCTCTATTCCACCGAGGTGCGACTTACGGCTCTTCCTTTCAGAATCCCAATTGACGTACATCGTTTACAGGAGGGCTTCGAAGTCCCTGAAGGTGGTGCCCAAATCGACGAGGAAGAAACGTTCTAGGCCTTCTTTACATACCCATCCACTCCCCTTATATCTTGTATCGATGATGATATACTCGCACTTGCCCTCGTACGCTAATTATATTCGACCTCTCCTTAGTCATTCTCCTTCTCATTGACCAACTCCAAACCGGTCCATACCTCTTCTGCAAACAATTTACAACGCCACTCGTTCTAAACTCGACGCCTTCTACCTCTCTTTCACATTCCAATCGTGAAGATACAGCCTTTTATAGAGATATGTCCTTGAGCTAAATTTTAGACAAGCAGGCTCTGCTGGGATTCCGCTTAGCTCCTGTACGTTTTCTGACCTGCGTATCCCCACTGTGGCACCCACTGACTTAAGTTGAAGGACACCGGTGCATCTGTATATTTCAAGCTTCTTCTCGTTGCGGAGCGCTGAACGATTTTTTACCGTTGCCCGGCAAAGAACTTCAAGTTCCCTCCATAAGGTAAGTCGTTAACCATTGATTTGATATCCTTATCGTCGTCTTATGGCGTGGACTCACTGACCCGAGGAGGGTCTTGGAACTGAAAATGTATCTACTGTCTGAGATTGGGTGGCCAACCACCGTCAGCGAAAGTGTCGGCAGAGCTGGCTGCTACATTTACAGGCGAAGCAACTAACTGGACTAATGGCCACAGCCAAAGTCTACATACCACTCGCGCATAGTTGTAAGGTCGTCATTCTTGCAGGAGGTTGCAAGGCTGACACTTTGGGGCAGAAAACTACCTGTGATTCACGGCTTGAGCAGAAACCTCGGTTCTGCACGTTGATGGTACTGTTTTCCTTCGAGAAGGCAGGCAAATGATTGAGGACGACGAGGCCCATCAGGATGACGAGGATGACGATGACTAGGATGACGATGAGGCCATGGGGGATAGTGGTTGCCAACTACGTCGATGGTGGTGCCACTTATGCAGAATCAAACTTGAATACTTTCCATCCTACTGCTTGCGCTCAGCAGCTGTCAGCTTGGCAGTAGCCATCCTGGCTGGTTCTGACTCACCTATCGTCGCCTTCAATCACATCCATGTACGCGGACTGTTCGCACGTTGGCATGTTTACGCACGTTCATAACTTCGCAGGTTCCTTTGACTGGACCTACCTTGCTAGGCATCGATTCATCTCTGCCCAAGACTCAGACTCGTCGAGATCACGCCGATCGCCCATATGCCCACTCCAAATAAAAGCGTGAGACCCGACACTGCCTGGTGAGTGTATGTGAGTCATCTCATCACCTCAACACTGTACGTCACGGTGTTCACACTCAATTTGCCACTTCACTTGGGGCTTCGAACCCTTCAGGTTTCCTCGACTCGATCATACAACGGCGCCGAGATATCTGAGACTCGATCATACCCAGTGACTCATCGAGATAGGAGTGACTACGCCACACTGCATATAAAAGTGCCAGGGCATCAACACCCCCTATCCGACTTTCACCTTCTAACAACAACAACCATGGCTGAAGAAGAGATTTTCCAAACGCTCAGAGCGGCGATCACGCAGAAGCCACCCTTCTGCACTGGTGTTGTCCCCATTGATAAGGCCGACTCGAATTTCTTCTACAAAAAAGGAGAAGATGCTGCGTAAGTCGCGCTAAGTTTACATCGTGAGCTTGTCGCTTGTATTGATCATTCTGCAGCTGGCTTGACTTAGCGAGCGCACCGGAAGAGAAGCTCCAGGCCCTCGCTGAGGCGTGTGAGCCTGCCACCTTTGGCTTGAACCAACACGACGTGCTCGACGAGTCATACCGCAAGGCCGGGAAGATGGATTCCGATAAATTTTTCACCAAGTTTGATGTTCACGGCGCACGAATCGTCGACTATGTCCGCGAACAGCTTTTGGACGGCGCTGCTGATAGAAAGGTCATTAGAGCTGAGTTGTACAAGTTGAACGTATATGGTGAGAAGCGTTCTCGGAATATGCATTGGTGCTCCTACTAACTTGCACCTTCTTAGGTAAGGGCTCCTTTTTCAAATCCCACAAGGACACACCTCGCGGGAACACTATGTTCGGCTCCCTCGTTGTGGTTTTCCCTACCGCCCACGAGGGCGGCGCCTTGGTCCTTCGTCACTCTGGCAAGGAATGGACGTTCGATTCCGGTTCCATCATTCGGGAAAACGCCGTACCCTCTGTAGCGTACATCGCCTTCTACAGTGATGTCGACCACGAAGTCACTCCCGTCACTTCTGGCTATCGGCTCACTCTGACGTACAATCTGTTCCTGGAGGCCAAGCCCGGATCCACTCCGTTCCCCCGTTCCATCGCACCCGTAGTCCCCGATGGCAAGCTTCTTCACGACGCACTCTCTGCTGCCTTGGCCAACCCAGACTTTCTTTCCGAGGGTGGCTACCTTGGCTTCGGGCTCGCCTTCAAGTACCCCATCAGCCCGTCCGCTCCCCGCAGCAATTTCCCGGTCTTGAAGGGCAGCGACGCGGTCATCTCCCGAGTTTGCCGTCAGCTCTCTCTTTCCGCAAGCCGCTCTCTTTCCGCAAGCCTGAATGTGATCTACTCTTACTATGATGTTGAGGTGTTAGTGGATGTCAGGCACATCTTGGATGAGAATGACCAGTACGACGACATTGTCGAGACCCTTTGCTCGGAGTATGGCGGAAAGGTTATTCGCAACGACGCCTATTCTTCATACAGAGACGGTATTGAAGTCACTTGGGTCACACCTTTGACCCACTTTTCCGGCTTTGAAAGCTCTTACATCGCCTATGGTAATGAGGCTACTGCTGCATCGATCTACGGCGACCTATGCCTTATTGTGGAAGTCGGGCCACATGGCGCGCGAGGCTGAGCTGAGGGACGAAAATCCGGTAGACGATACTACTATAGTTAGTTGCATATTAGTGTTGGCAATATGTAGAATCACAGTGTTTGGTTTCGAAGCAGGAATTCTTTACTTCGACTTTTTTATGACATCTCCAGAGGCCATTTGCTCTGCCTTTCGGAAGCTTGCGGATTCCCGATAGTATCTCTGGATTGATGTCGAGTGAACCTAGAGACATAAAGCGTTGACTTGTCCTGTGGGCACTGCGACCTCAGATCGCAACTCAGTACTCAGCATCGATGAACTACGCCGTATCGCCTACTTCACCCAGAAAGTCGAAAGGAACCGGAACGAGGGCGTCTTCACGTGTCGCACGTGCTGTTAGATCAGTTCCCTTCAGTGTACCCAACATCACATATGGCGCTCTAAGATGCACTGCCATCCACGTAACTTCGTTGGTATTGGTAGCGAGGATCGTCGACCGGGGAGCGGAAGTAATTCTGTGCAATGTCAGAATACGTTCTTCCCGCGTCCTTTTCTTTGGGAGCTTGAAAGCAAGTAGAGCACATTTTGACGAAACCGGACGCCATCTCAAGGCCGAGAACAAAGACTTTTTAGCTTGCGTAAACATCTTTCATAGAACCAGTTGTGAGGCATTCAAATTGCGGTAATATTCAGGTCTGATAGATGCTCAACAGAATGTCATGATTAATTGAACGGGGGAACAACACGCGAAGCAGAAACGATGCCGGCGATTGGAATACAATACTCCAACCAAGTATAGTGGGCACAGGGAAGTCATCGCGCCAGTCTTGTCGAACCGAGTTGGCGAGTGTGGCGCGCAATGTCTCGTGCCAGCTGACGGTGCACCGTGCAGGGCTGTTCCTTCGGTACATCTTGTTTCTCTCTCAAGCTCGCATTGATGGAAATCTTAGTCTGTCATCAATCTGGTGCGAAGTATACTTCGCGTTTGTGTGGCGAAGCCGCGATAAACAACACAATTCAAGTGACGTCATGTGTAAAATCGCACATACTTATAGCCAGTTGTCGTAAACAAAATCCAGTCACCTTCTCTTCCCGACCCCCACAATCTCCTTGCTGTTTCTGGCTCTCCACTTATGTTTTTCCTCCCGTTCTCAGCTTCCCCGCTTTCGCTCAAATCTTTCGATCTTATCAGCTACTATAGATGGGCAATCAGCAAATGGCCGATTCCGGTTAATCAGCTATGTCTGTCTCAATCCGACTTCCGGACCTCCGCCACTGGTGCTGTAAGCTCCGCCTCAACACTGCGCTCATCCTAGCGTCCGTCCCCTCAAGTGTTCCTCAAGTCTGCTGCGGCCGCGGCCAAAAATACATTGCAAGCTGACATAATTTAAATGATGTGCCTGACATTTGTTTGGCCGGGACAGCCACGGTGCCACTGCCAACGGCAAACCTCCTGACAGCCTGTTACCGCAGCGGGGACGCCTCAGTTAAGAATCGTCCGTTTTCCTTCCTCTTGCCAGCACCATGTCTCGCTACCCCGAGGTATTGCATCGATTTCTATGCTGAAATTTACGCTAATTCGCGTCGCAGGCCGATGAGGGCCAACGTAGGCACTATAACGATGGATACAATCCTTATGAACAACAGCCCGACAACAGTCGTCCATATTCGACGATATCCGACCCGTTTCAGAACCCTCAGTATAACGCTTACACCCCCCAAGACCCCTACGGAGACTCTATTCTTGCACCTCCTCGCCAAGATCCATACGCGGGCTTACCCCCTTCGACATATCCTCCTTTAGACGCCTATGGTAGACCCTCTCCTACGCCCCACCCCCTCTCACCCCCGCCTCCACCATCTCTTCTGGCACCCTACCAAAATATCGGACCACCTCCGTCTACCACGCCTCTTTCCCATGGATACTCGCGTTCGCCATACGACGCGCAGGAGGAGCACGACCACGCGGACTCGGGCGACATTCCTCTCCTCCGCCGCCAGCCATCCCAGTCCTCGTATGTGAACGTGGAAATGCCGGCTCCTGGTGCTTACGAGGACGAGGACGCCAATAATATTCGTTACGGCCGTATCCCTCAACGCATTCCCCGGCGCTACAAAACGATCAAAAAAGTCGAGTGAGTGTCTGCCAGTCAATCCGAACGTCTCTTCCTTACTTTGAGTAGGCTTTTCCATGGTAATTTCGTTCTCGACTCTGAGGTGCCGTCGAAACTCCTGGACATGTGTGCGTTGCGCAATGAGCGCGAATTCACCCACATGCGCTACTCCGCCGCGACGTGCGACCCGAACGACTTCAAAGACTCCGGATTCACGCTTCGGCAGATCCACTACGACCCGCCGCGACGCACAGAGCTGTTCATCGTGATGACCATGTATAATGAAGACGAAGAGCTGTTCTGCCGCACCATGCATGGTGTCATCAAGAACGTCGCGCATTTGTGTAAGAGGGATCGTAGTAAGACGTGGGGCAAGGACGGATGGAAGAAGGTCGTGGTGTGCATCGTCAGCGATGGAAGAGGAAAGATCAATTCGCGGACATTGAGTGTGATCGCTGCGATGGGTGCGTACCAGGAGGCAGTGGCCAAGGTGCGAGGTTTCTTTTCATCGCCTCCTCGATGTCCAAATTTACCTTCCTACAGAACGAAGTGAACAAGACTCCAGTGACAGCCCACATCTACGAGTACACCACCCAAAGTACGTGTCCTGTTGCCTCATATCCCCTTACACACGTGTTAAACTCCGCGCCGCCACAGTCTCCGTCACCCCCTCGCTCAAGATTGAAGGCCCGGAGAAGGGCGTCGTCCCTGTGCAGATCATCTTCTGTCTGAAGGAGAAGAACCAGAAGAAGATCAACTCCCATCGCTGGTTCTTCAACGCCTTCGGACCGCTCCTCCAGCCCAACGTCTGTGTCCTCCTCGACGTCGGAACCCAGCCTGGGCCCACCAGCATCTACCATCTCTGGAAAGCATTCGACATCAACTCGAACGTCGGCGGCGCATGCGGAGAGATCGTCGCGCTGAAGGGCAAGTGGGGCACGAACTTGATCAATCCGCTGGTGGCGGCGCAGAACTTCGAGTACAAGATGAGCAACATCTTGGATAAACCCTTGTGCGTTTGTTAATATCGTTCATCAGCTTGTCTAATGCGTGCGTGTGTAGGGAATCGGTGTTCGGCTACATCACGGTGCTTCCTGGTGCCTTCAGCGCCTACCGTTATATTGCGTTGCAGAACGACCCGACGGGCGAGGGGCCACTGCAGAAGTACTTCTTGGGCGAGAAGATGGTGCGTCGCTCCCCCCGTCGTCTCGAAGCGAACTGACAAGTATGATGTACTGTAGCACGGTGCAGGCGCTGACATCTTTACGGCAAACATGTATCTAGCCGAAGATCGAGTATGTGTAGAACCTCCTTTTATTTACCACTTGATGTTCATTAAAATCGTCCTCAGATTCTTTGCTGGGAGCTCGTGTCAAAACGCGGCGGTTCATGGATCTTGCACTACGTCAAGTCTGCTTATGCAGTTACGGATGTACCAGACCAGGTGCGTGTTCTGCGCTACTTTCGGGTAGTCTCTCATGTCGCCCTGGCCCTTGCAGGTTCCAGAACTTATATCCCAGCGCCGTCGCTGGCTGAACGGTTCCTTCTTTGCCGCCGTCCACAGTACAGTGCACTTCTACTACATCTACCGCTCCGCCCACACCTTCTTCCGCAAATTCTGGATACATGTCGAGATGTTCTACCAGCTCTTCAACCTCATCTTCAGCTGGTTTGCCCTGGTGCGTCTAGTGTTCCCGTCCAATCTGCAGTCGCTCACAAATGGTTCTATCACCAAAGGCAAATTACTATATCGCGTTCAGCATCCTGACAGACGCCATGGAGGATCCTACCTTCAACATCAAGGGCATCCATGTTGTCAACCTCATCCTGAATTACTTTTACCTCGGCCTGCTGATCATGTGTTTCATCCTGGCGCTCGGGAATCGACCACAGGGCTCCAAGTGGGGGTATACCGCAGCGTTTCTTGGGTTTGGGCTTATAACGATCTACATGACGGTACGTCCTTTCTAGCTGCTTCAATGCCGCGGATGCTGATACGATCCGTGACAGACTGCGGCCTTCCTTCTAGCATTCAAAGGCATTCAGAATGTGGCAAATACGGTCCAGTCAGATCACAGCCGGCCACTGCAGTTTTCGGACGTGTTTACGAATCCTATATTCCGCAACATTGTGCTCTCGTTGTTGGCAACCTTGGGGTTGTACATAATATCGTCTATCCTTTTCGTCAGTTCACCCCATCCTCATGCGCTCGCCCCAACTGACTGACGCCGCTGTTGTACAGTTCGAGCCCTGGCACATGATCACCTCGTTCGTCCAGTATCTCCTCATGGCCCCCTCGTACATCGCCGTCCTGAACGTCTACGCCGTACGCGTTTTCCCTCTTCACCCCGTAGACCATTGCTAATCTCGGCCCATGCACTACAGTTTGCCAACGTCCACGACGTGTCATGGGGCACGAAGGGCGACAACAAGGTGCAGACCGACCTCGGCAAGGTTGAGGTCAAGGGCGGAAACAAAAACGAGGTCGAGGTGGCCGTCCCGACGACCAAGAACGACATCAATGCCCTCTATGAGGACGCGATCCATGTGCTTAACACCAAGCCACCAAAGGTCAACGATAAACCGGATCCGGGGACGATGCAGGAGGACTATTACCGCGGGTTCAGGACCAAGTACGTTGCCTCGCTGTCTTTCGTGCGAAGAGTACGCTGATTGTTCTTTCCCTTCAGCGTAAGTCGTGTTTTACAGGGTGCCGTGGTACGTGCGATGTGATTTATGTTTTTTCCTACAAATTTTAGGTGTTGCTCGCTTGGACACTAAGTAATGTACGTGTCTTCAGCTGCTGTTCCTCGGGAGACTTGATTTGACCTCTCCTGCGTTCAGGGGCTCCTTGCTGCGGTCATCGTGTATGTTTCAACATCTGTTCATTCAACCGGCTTTCTAACCTGTTCTTGCAGTACTACGAACCACAAGGCAAAAGAGAGTGGTTCTAGTGCCGCCGTCAATGGCTACATGGCCTTCCTACTTTTCTCCGTTGCGGGTCTGGCCTGTGCGTACCATGCGCTAGCCTTTGCGATGCGGTCTGCTAACATATATCTTCCCAGTCGTTCGGTTCGTTGGATCAACGACGTACATGGTTGTCCGTCTATTCGCGGGCGAGTAGTCCCATCCTTGTTTTCACGAGCCTTCACGCGCACGCTCTATCCCTACCATATATTTATTACATTGCTGTGAACTTTTGACCCAACGTTGGCATCCGTTCCGCTGTTGTGCGTCGTTCCTTTACCCTTCCAATTCCTGTATCAAGAACACCGCAGTCACCAGTATGTTTAGAGTAGTCAAGTCTGTTTAGAACGTGTATTGGTGATGCCCAGTACGGTCATGCCACAGTTGAACCTAAAGCTTCAAATCTTCAGTGCCTCCTCAAGAGAACTTCGGCTATATTGAGTATCTATCGTCCACCGAACTTGCGTCCCTCAGCTACTACTAGTACCTCCCTCGGCCACGCCCCAAAACTAATTTGTCTCTCGCTCGCCATGTGGTCCGACTTTCACAACAAGGCATAGTTCCCCGTAGATCGATGCAGCAGAAGCCTCGTTACCATAGGCAATGTAAGAGTATTCAATGCTGGAAAAGCTGGTCAAAGGTGTGACCCAAGTGATCGTGATCCCGTTCTTCCAGCTGTTAGGATTATCTTCGTCTCTGATGACCTTTCCGCCGTGATCCCAACGTAGGACACCGACAATGTCTTCATACTGCTCATCCTCGTCCAGGCTCTCCTTGGCATGCACTAACACCTGAGTAGAGTATTCACCGCGGTCGTCGACGAAGACCACATTCAAGTTCGTGGAAAGAGAGAGTTGACGGCAGACTCGGAAGATGACCGCGTCGCTGCCCTTCAAGACCGGCTCAAGGCCTTGCCTAAGTTCATAACCGACCGAGCTGACGGGGTACATGAAGCGGAGCCCGAAGCCAAGGTAGCCACCCTGGGGAAGGAATTCTGGGTTGGCCAAGGCATTCGAGAGTGCATCGAGAAGAAGTTTGTCGTCGGGGGCTACGGGTGTAATGGAACTTGGCAATGTCTTGTTTCCGGGCTTGGCCTCCAGAAACAAATTGTACGTCAGGGTGACCCGATAACCAGAAGTGACGGGAGTGACTTCGTGGTCGACATCGCTGTAGAAGGCGATATACGCTACAGATGGTACGGTGTTCGCCTTCTTCCGAACGACGGAACCAGAATCGAAGGTCCACTCCTTGCCAGAGTGACGAAGGACCAAGGCGCCGCCCTCGTGGGCGGTAGGGAAAACAACAACGAGGGAGCCGAACATAGTGTTCCCGCGAGGGGTGTCCTTGTGGGACCTGAAAAAGGAGCCCTTGCCTGAGAAGGTGCTGAGTAGGAGTACGGATGCATCTTTCGAGAACGCTTCTCACCATATACGTTCAACTTGTACAACTCAGCTTTGATGACCTTGCCGATAGCAGCGCCGTCTAAAAGCTGTTCGTGGACGTAGTCGACGACTCGTGCGCCGTGAACATCGAACTTGGTGAAGAAATGATCGGAATCCATCTTCCCGGCCTTGCGATATGACTCGTCGAGAACGTCGCGTTGGTCTAGGCCAAAGGTAGCAGGCTCACACGCCTCAGCGAGGGCCCGGAGCTTCTCTTCCGGTGCGCTCGCTAAGTCAAGCCAGCTGCAGAATGATCAATACAAGCGACAGGCTCACGATGTAAACTTAGCGCGACTTACGCAGCATCTTCTCCTTTTTTGTAGAAGAAATCCGAGTTGGCCTTGTCAATGGGGACAACGCCAGTGCAGAAGGGAGGCTTCTGCGTGATCGCCGCTCTGAGCGTTTGGAGAATCTCTGCTTCAGCCATGGTTGTTGTTGTTAGAAGTTGAAAGGGGTGTTGATGCCCTGGCACCTTTATTTGCAGTGTGGCGTATTCACTCCTATCTCGATGAGTCACCGGGTAATAGTATGATGAGTCAAATATCTCGACGAGTCATTGGGTATGATCGAGTCGAGGGAAGAACCTGAAGGGTTCAAAGCCCCAAGTGGCAAATTGAGTGCGAACACGTACATCCAGTCTTTGAGCTCATCATCCTAGACCTTGGGCTTTTCCTCCTTGACCCCTCCCTCGCCGCTGTCTTCCTTTTCCTTGTCGACTTTTTTCACTCTGCGTTTAGCAGGCGCATGATCCTCAAGGAAGAACTCCTGCTATGTCACAGCTATTTGCATAAACGTTGGAAGCAGACCAACATCATGTCGGGTTTCAACTTGAAAGTAAAGGCACTTTTGAGGTGGCACTTGGAATCTCTTTGGACTTCTGAGGCTCGTCGCGGCCTCTTACTGGGCCACGAGCAGATCCTAGTCGTCGAGCGATAGGAAAGGAAATGGAGCAGAGACGTCAAAGCCAACGGCCAGGCGCGCGTGGACAGTAATTCCAAGTCCCCGGTTGTTTGAAAGCAAATACTTGGTGATTCTATTGCCAACACTTATGCGACTAGCTATAAGTATGTATCGTCTGACGTCTACCTAACTGGATCCCTTAGCTACCTCCATGGGCGTCGCTCCACGATCGATTTCTCTCGCTCACCATGCGGTCCGACTACCACAACAAGGCATAGGTCTCCGTAGATCGATGCAGCAGTAGCCTCGTTACCATAGGCGATGTATGTGCTTTTAAAATTGGAAAAGTCGGTCAAAGGAGTGACCCAAGTGATCTCAATACCATCCTCCGAGGTGTCAGGATTACTGGAGTTGACGATGAGCTGTCCGCCATACCGCGTACGTAGGGCCCAGACAATATCTTCATGTTGCTCGTCTTCAACCAAGCCCCGCTCGGCATGTACTAGCACTGCATCACCGCTGTCCCTGTCATAGTAGACCACATTCAAGTTCGCAGAAAGAGAGAGTTGTCGGCAAACTCGGAAGATGACCGCGTCGCTGCCCTTCAAGACCGGCGCACTGCCTCGCCGGGCCCGAGCGTCCGAGCTGATGGGGTACTTGAAGCGGAGCCCGAAGCCAAGGGAGCCACCCCTAGGAAGAAATTTCGGGTTAGCCAAGGCAGCCGAGAGTGAGTCGAGAAGATGTTTGTCATCGGGGGCTACGGGTGTAATAGAACTTGGGAATGCCTTGTTTCCGGGCTCGTCCTCCAGGAACAGATTGTATGTCAGAGTGAGCCGATAACCAGAAGTGACAGGAGTGACTTCGTGGTCGACATCGCTGTAGAAGGCGATGTACGCTACAGAGGGGACGGCGTTTTCCCGAACGATGGAACCAGAATCGAAGGTCCACTCCTTGCCAGAGTGACGAAGGACCAAGGCGCCGCCCTCGTGGGCGGTAGGGAAAACAACAACGAGGGAGCCGAACATAGTGTTCCCGCGAGGGGTGTCCTTGTGGGACCTGAAAAAGGAGCCCTTGCCTGAGAAGGTGCTGAGTAGGAGTACGGATGCATCTTTCGAGAACGCTTCTCACCATATACGTTCAACTTGTACAACTCAGCTTTGATGACCTTGCCGATAGCAGCGCCGTCTAAAAGCTGTTCGTGGACGTAGTCGACGACTCGTGCGCCGTGAACATCGAACTTGGTGAAGAAATGATCGGAATCCATCTTCCCGGCCTTGCGATATGACTCGTCGAGAACGTCGCGTTGGTCTAGGCCAAAGGTAGCAGGCTCACACGCCTCAGCGAGGGCCCGGAGCTTCTCTTCCGGTGCGCTCGCTAAGTCAAGCCAGCTGCAGAATGATCAATACAAGCGACAGGCTCACGATGTAAACTTATCGCGACTTACGCAGCATCTTCTCCTTTTTTGTAGAAGAAATCGGCCCTACCAATGGGAACAATACCAGTGCAGAAGGGGGGCTTCTGTGTGATCGCCGCTTGGAGCCTTTTGACAACTTCGTCCTCGTCAATCTGGTCCTCATCATTCTGGTCCTCGATATCCTGGTCCTCGACATCCTGGTCCTTGGGTTTTTCCTCCTCGCCCCCTCCCCCTCCCTTGCCCGCGTCTTCCTTCTTCTTGTCGACGTTTTTCACTCTGCGTTTAGCAGGCACAGGCTGTTTGACGACAGGCTCAGGCTTGGGCGAATCCTTTATCCGGGAGGAACGGCGGGGCGCTGCAGCCTCAACTGTGTCTGCAGTAGCAGCCTTTCTGGGCATAGTTATAGCTGAGGAAAGAAAAGTACGGGGTGTAGATGGATGAAAATGAGAGAAGAAGAGCGAGAAGCGCTAGTCTGCTGCCAGGCCAGTGGCCCTTTTAGATGCAGTGCAGTGGGCGAGTGGGCGACTCCCATCTCGACGCGTCATTGGGTATGGCCCAAGTATGGCCGAGTCGAACGAGCCTGCAGGGTTTAAACAAGGTGGACAATCGAGTGCGAACGCGTACAGCGTTGAGGTGATGAGATGACTCACATCAAACTCACGAGGCGATGGAAGGTGTTGGTCCAGGTTTTGTGGGCGTCGGCATGGCCAGTCAACTCCGATCTCTCAACGAGTCATGGGCGGAGATGAAGTCAGTCCTAGCAAGGTATGGTCGAATCAAAGGAACCTGCAGGATCTAAACGAGGCTCAAGTGGGAATTGAGTGTGGATAGTGCACATAAAATAAATGGGATGGTGATGGAATAAATATGGCGACTGCCTTGAGGCGACGAGATGACTCGCATGAAACTCACTAGATTGTAGATTGCAAGAGGGAGGTTAGGTCTCATCGTGAGTAGAGTACTAGTAGAGAAGACATTAGAATCTCTTCTCGACTCGAACTAGCCTGAATCTCTAGTAGTGGATGTATCAAAGATAGTCGTTTGACCGGCGGCCACTGATCGATTGACATCAACTCTCAGAGTCTGAGTCTCTCCGCGACTTCAATAGGGAATAGCTCGAGTCTAAATGCCTTCAAATCATTCAAGGATTCTGGTATTGAGGCTAGAGTAGCCATCGTAAGCGGAAATCAGCTTGGAGCCTAGACAACTGCTGAACGCAAGTGCATACTGCATGCGCCAAACGTATCATGGAAAGCTTTTAATTCCACCCGACCGTCGTTCTGCCTACTGTCACAGCGATCACCATCATCGACGTAGTCAATCCACGTATGCGTAAATTCACGGCCCAGGAAAGGACAGGAAAATACAATCTTGAATCCTAACCTCGGTATACCTATACCCCCTACGCAATACTAGATCTCCAGCATGCCCTTTACCGTCGTACTACTAAGCTGCTTTTGTCCTCCATAAGTTTCTCCAAAACCAGCAGCACATCCTCGAGCACAATCTGCGCGATCCCATCGCCTTCACCCCGCCCGATTGCACCTGCCGCACCTGCCTCACCCAGCCCTGAGCCCCGATCAGCATCATATCTTTTCACTCCTCCATCCTCACCCGTTTGTGGCCCCGCAGCGTTCCCTCATCGTCCTGATCCTCGTTATCGTGGTCCTCATCGTGGTCCTCGTCATCGTAATCCTCGTCATCGTGGTCCTCGTCATCGTGGTCCTCGTCATCGTGGTCCTCGTCATTCTGGTCCTCGTCGATCTCATCATCCTGGTCCTCGGCTTCCGAGCCATACTGTGGGCCGTAGCGGTACCTCTTGCGCTTAACCTTATCCTTGGGATCGGGCACGTACAGCGGACACCCCGCCTGTCGATTGCCATGCGGCCCGACTTCCACGGCCAGGCAAAGGTCGCCATAGATATATTCCGAAGCGGGTTCGTTTCCGTAGGTGACAAAGGTCGATTCGAAACGAGAGTACTCGGTCAACGGTGTGACCCATGCAAGTCGAATCAAGTTCTCAGGTTCATAGTACACACCGTCGTACTCGGGTGCAGGCTCCCCAAACTTGTGGATGACTTTGCCGTGGTGCAGATCGAGGAGAGACGTGACGATACCATCGCGTTCCCAGTCCCTGCTGATGCGCTCTGTAGCTGGGACTAGGAACAAATTATGTTGATCATCAGGATGATAGACCACATTCAACGTGGTGGTGAGAGAAAGTCCGCGACAGACGCGGTCAACAACTGCGTCACTGCCCTTCAATACAGTGGTTCCCCGAGACTCTTTAGAGTCACCCTGGCTCAGAGGATATTTGAAGTTCAGGCCAAAGCCGAGATATCCGCCGTCAGGTAGAAACGTGGGATCGGCCAGGGCGGCGGAGAGAGCAGCGTGAAGGGGCTTGTCGTCCGGTGTCGCGTGCCTGGAGGACTCGGGGAGGATCAATTGCGTGCGGCTGGCCTCAAAGAAAAGGTTGTAGGTCAGAGTGACCCGGTAGCCGGAGGTGACGAGGGTAACCTCATGATCAACATCGCTATAGAACGCGATATAAGCCACAGATGGTTCAGCCTGGTTCTGAGTGAGCGCCGCAGAGTCAAAAGTCCACTCCTGGTCGCCGTGACGAAGAACCAAGGCACCCCCCTCGTGGACAGTGGGGAAAACAACTACGAGTGAGCCGAACATGGTGCTGCCACGAGGTGTGTCTTTGTGCGATTTGAAGAACGAATCTTTCCCTATAAAAAAACCAGCCTCCGTCAGAACTCGAATGATTGGGATTGATGCGCCCTTACCGTATACATTCAACTTGTAGAGTTCAGCCCTGATATTCTTATCTTCGTCGGCGCCGTCCAGGAGCTGTTCGCGAACGTACTCGACGATCCGCAAGCGACCGACGTCAAACTTGGTGATGAACTTCTCCGAGTCCATCTTCCCCGCCTTGCGATACGATTCATCGAGGACGTCCCGCTGGTCCACGCCGAAGGTTGCGGGCTCGCAAGCTTCGGTCAGTGCCTCAAGTTGTGCGTCCGTCGCGTGCGCCAGATCAAGCCAACTGGTACAGCACAACGTCAGCATCAGCTTGCGGTGTCAAAACACGACTTACCCTAGGCCATCTCCCTTTCTGTAGGCAATGGCGGTCTGGTCACCCACGACGGGAATGAGTCCTGTGCAGAATGGAGGTTTCTGAGTGATTGCAGCTTTAAGCGTGTTGAGAATGGCCGGGCTAGCCATGGTGGGGTAACTTGAGGGTGATGTTTACAAGTTATTCTCAACTGCATCCTTATTTATCGAGCCGTATTGTAGCATGTTGGAAATGCATTGGCGAGTCCGAGTCATGAAGGCCATGTGCGGGAAGGAGGCGCCCCAAAGACAACCAGACTAATTACGTTCAGCCTGAGAAGTCGCTCGGACCTTACATTTTGGGGCAGAACCTGCTGGCAGCCTGGTGGGGTGATTCAGATTAAAGATGAACCAGTGTGCTGACAGGGTTCTGAGAAAGTCACTAAGCGTTATTTTCCATGGTCCATGGATCCTTATTTACCGAGTCGCGTTGTAGTATGGTGGGAATGCCTTGGAGAGTCAGAGTCATGAAGGCCATGTGGGGGAAGGAGACGACCAAAAGACGACCAGACTAATTCCGTTCACAAGTCACTCGGAACCTTATGCTTTGTGGGTCCTCCCTCGTGAGTCATGTGTCAGGGTTCTGAGAAAGTCACTAAGCGATCTCATATTCTATGGCAAGTGCGGAGATCAGGGGAGGCGACGGCTCAGAACAAGTAAGTACTGCAAGTGGGGAAGAGTCGTCACGGCGGCGGGCTTCCGGGGCTTGAAC
This sequence comes from Asterophora lycoperdoides, assembly GCA_018850815.1. NCBI lineage: Eukaryota > Fungi > Basidiomycota > Agaricomycetes > Agaricales > Lyophyllaceae > Asterophora > Asterophora lycoperdoides. Next base: position 51,990 of record JABCKJ010000080.1, read on the forward strand.
ATGCAAAGTTTGGCACAAGTGTTTGTATGAAACATCGCGGCTATAATACACACGGTTGAAGGTAGTCTCTCCTAGACAGACAGCATCAGTCCGAGTCGTTCCTCCGTTCTGTAGGTTGAAGGTAAGTACGCTTGCACCAACGTGATAACAAGGTACAATGTCCCGGTTTGCGGTTGATATCGAAAAGCACCATTCATACACAAGTTGATCTAGTGGACACCGTGTTCAGCTTCAGAAATCTTGCAGAAGTCAGTACTCAGGCCCAGCCCAGTCAGTACTCTTTCCACGAGTCGCACCATCGTCCGAGTCCGGATCGCCGTGACCCTGATATTCGCAGCAAAGGTTTGAGCAATCGCGCCTTCGAATTGGTCGTTACGCAGGATGTTCCTGGAAGGTTGTTCAACTGAGACCAACGTTGTTGCCGCAAGATGTGAAAGAAAGCCGATTGCGACAAAGAGAGATGAAGGGGGTAAGGGGAAAGGCGAGGGGAAAGTGGCGAGCCAGCCGGAAAGGTCAAAAGGAACACAAATGCTATGTTTGTAGGAATATTTGCAAATCCATGCGATTTGAAAGACCCGAGCGTCCTGGCCCAACAACGGCTAGACTGTCATGCGTAGGGAAGAGCGAAAAGGTATCCCTGTACATGCGACAGATAGATGACACCGCATCGTTCTTCGATAGCCAGCGAGCATATCCGTCCCAAATCGATGTAAGGGGGTAATTCCAGCATGCGAGCCTGTATCGTCGTGCCGTATTGCAGAAGTAGAAGGCACAGGTCCGAATCAGCTGCAGAATCATAGGGGCGCACCACAATAACGCCATAGGTTCCCGACGACGAAAGAGCGGCGAGGAGCGGACCACTCTCTTCGTACGACGTGAGACTCCCTTCCCAATGATTCTGTGGGACGGTGCGAGGATCATGTTGGTCGCTTACTTGCGCAAGGGGGAAAAGAAATATTTTTGTATAAGGAAAGTATGGGTTGGCGTTAGTGTCGTCGTCGTTGTGGTATGCGTCATAAAGCTCGTGGAGACCGAGAGGAGTCCACGCTGAATGAACAGCTTCCGCGGGTCTTTGCCTCACGACTCTAGACTTGTATGCTTTCCGGATCGCAGCCACCTCACGCAGTATATCCCGGCCGTTCACGAGAGAGCCATCTGTCCATCTGCCATTGGCACCACAAGGGATAGCGTCAAAGAGAAGGAGGAAGACGTGGGTATCCGTGATTCCATCAAATATGATGTATGGCTGGCCATGAACAAATGAGCCGGAAATATTCTGTGGAAACAAGTCTATCAGTGCTAAACTTTGCCAGAAAACAAGCTGAGAATGCCTGACAACTGGTCCTGTCAAGGGGTTTGAGACTGTGGTACGCAAGCCCGTCGTAGTGTTCATGAGGTTCAAGTTTTCCTCTGGGTGCGTTATGAACCCCACGACGTCCTTGCAAATGAATGACACTCGTGAGCGTGAAGCCAACGTGGAAGAAAAGATCTGCTGAATGCGAGGAAATTGGCCAGCTCCATGCTGGATGGAGAGAACTCGTAAGGTAGAGCTATGTTAAAAGCTGTCAGTACAGTCTCTTGATTGATACGATAGATGCGTACTTACTCGAAATCGTTCTCGTCGACGACGGCCATGAGATGGCGTCCGATTTCGTCAAAATGTGCTTCACTTGCTTTCAAGCTGCCGTGGAAAAGGACGGGGGAAGAGGGTGTTCTGCCATCGCTGTCGCACAGGATTACTTCCGTTCCCCCAACGACGATCCTCGTTATCAATACCAACGAGGTTGCAGGGATGGCAGTCAGTGTCTCAGACAAGAACAAGTCGGGCAGTGCCACATTGAAGGGAACTGATCTAACAGCGCGTGCGATACATGGTGATGCCTCGTTCCAGTTTCTTTCGACTTTGTGGGTGAAGCGCGCGATACGGCGTAACTCATCGATGCTGAGTTGCGATGGGTCAGTACCCACAGGACAAGCCAACGCTCGGTGTCTCTGGGTTCGCTCCAAGACATCAATCCAGAGATATCGGGAGTGCGCAAGCTTTCGAAAGGAAGAGCAAACCTTTCAAAAGTCAGTAAAGACCTTCGAGACATGCAGCGGGCTCGACTTCACAGAACTGAATGCCAAAACGTCAGCCAAACCAAGGTGCGCGCAGATCTCGATAAGCAGGTCAGAAGGAAATTCGGTGAGCATAGGGATCTCTCGCGGCATTGTCGGTGTAGGAAGTCAGGAAAGAATCACTGTCGGATCTTTCTTTGCCGTTCCGGCAATTCCCTCAGACATTAATTTTCTAAATTTCTATGGATGGTGGACTTGATGCTTCCAGTGGTCAATGATATAGCGTCGGAGTAATTGCTATTACGCCACATCTCCTCCCCTCTGTTCTTACTTACTATTCGGACAATGTTTATGGGCAAGCCTCCGTGAAGTCTATCCAGGACAACCAAACGATGGTGTTATGCTTGTGTTCTAGTGTTCGTACATAGGATGGCTTGGATTCCCATCCCGCGACGGTGATTATCCTCGGCACCCCAGAGATGTGCATACAAAAGCAAGATAAGTGCGAAGGTATCTTTTTTATACCTTTCGGCCTTGCGACCTCTCTGTCCAATCACGGAACTTCTGCAGGACTGCAGGGGTTATTTGTCGTTTCATTGCTTTCGCAGCGCTGACAAACGCCTCCTGGGGCACCTATGATGAGATATATGTTTAAACAGATTTGCGTCAGGGATGTATAATCATTGAACTCACATAAGGGGCATTAATATCTTTCTGCATCGTCAAAATGGCAGCTTCTTGACAGAGTGCAGTGATTTCGGCGCCAGAACAGCCGTCGGTCTGCAGCCCAACAACAGCAGTCACTAATCGCCGTCCGTGCTAGACGTTACCATAACGTACCAGACGCGCAAGCTCTGCAACATCTATTTCTGGCTCGACAGTCATGGTCTTCATCCTGATCTTGAGAATCTCCACCCGAGCGTCCAAATCAGGCGGTCCCACGTAGAGAATTCGATCCAGCCGCCCGGGACGCATTAGCGCGGAATCCTACCGATTTCGGAGGTCAACAGAAGAAAAGGTTGAATAGCGCATAAAACTAACTATAGCATCCGGTCTGTTAGTGGCTGCCACGACTGTCACTCCGACAAGTTCCTGGACGCCGTCCATCTCGTTCAGCAAACTAGTCAGGACACCTTCATGTGACGAGCTAGTATCGCTATCGGAGGAGCTCCGAGACGTAGCCAGGGCGTCAATCTCATCCTATGCAACGCAACATGTGAGGAATGTTCATATGACAAAGGTTCATTAATCTCTCACGAAGAAAATGATCGATGGCGAAGCTGCGCGAGCCTTCCTAAATATTTCCCGAACAGCACGTTCAGATTCACCGACGAATTTATTCAAAAGCTATTAGCTGGTCAGGATATCGTTGACGAAGTGCCATGGGAAAAGCTCACTTCAGGGCCCTTGACTGCCACAAAGTTCACGCCGCTCTCGCATGCGCACGCCCTTGCAAGCACTGTTTTACTGCAGCCCGGTGGACCGTAAAGCAGCACGCCCTTCGGCGGTCTGACTCCTAGCCTTTGGAACGCTTCCGGATGCAACAACGGCCACTCGACAGCCTCGCGTAATTTCTGGATCACGACCGCCTGGCCACCGATATCCGAGTAGCGCACAGGCGGGGTTTCGACGAATAAAGACCGCATTGCCGACGGGCGCACGGCGGGCATCGACGCAATGAGGTCGTCGAGAGTCAACGTCAGCTGTGTCGGGAATTTGCTTTCGCTCGCCTGGCCTTCAGGACTTGTGAGCCAGCGCTTGATCGCTATTGTTCCTGCCTCCCGAACGACGGCTCCGAGGTCAGCTCCTACATAGCCATGCGCGCGGGACGAGAATGCGCGCAACTCTTGTTGTGAGATCGAATTGGGCGTATTGGCCAGTATCACGCTGAGGATGTGGAATCGTGCTTCTGCGTCCGGGATACCTTGGAAAGCGGAACTACAATCAATGCGCCGGAATGGGTATGGTGAGTTTGGGGTTACCGATTTCAATCTCTCGATCAAATCTGCCTGGGCGACGCAGCGCAGGGTCGATGGCATTTGGGCGATTGGTAGTGCCGATGATAACAACTCTACCCTCGCCGTCCGCGCCTTCTTCCATCCCGTCGAGGATCGTTAAAAGAGTGGCTACGACCCGCTTTTCTACCTCTCCACCTGCGCCTTCCTCTCTCCTGGGTACAAGAGCATCGACTTCATCAAGGACAACGATGCATGGGCTCTTGTTGCGCGCTTCGCGGAAGACATCCCGTAGTTTCGACTCTGTTTCGCCGTGATACGCGGACGAGAGTTCGGGGCCGTTGATCACAAGGACAGATGACTTTGTGGATGACGCGATGGCGCGCGCTAGATGCGTTTTTCCTGTCCCTGGTGGCCCATGGAGAAGTATACCCCGTGGAGGTTTTAGACCTAGCAAGAGTTTCAGGCACGAGCGATGAGAAATATCACGTAGCCACTCACCGAAATAGCGAAAGAGTTCGGGACGGGTGAGGGGAATCTCCAAGAGGTCCCGAATCTGTTGGATCTGCTTGTTCAGTCCGCCAACTGTCGAGTATGCATCGCTGGCAGACGTGGGGGCTAAAATCTCGATTTCTTGCTGAACACATGTGATAGGTCATGAGGTTCAATGATCAAAGATACTCGTATATATATTACCTTGTGGGCCAGTGCCAGTTCACGAGCATCGATTCCAGAGGCCACGACTGTAGAATCCCATCCTACCACCCACAGTTTAGACTGCGAGGCGATAGAAAGGGATTCGAAGTCATGTGCGAGCTCATTTCCTTGTTCGCCAGGCTGGGTGGAAATTGAAGTCACGGAAAATCGACGTTTGCGGCCTTCATAGTTTACTTCGAGGATTTGTGTGCATGTGATGTACTTAAGATCGACTAAATGCATGCACTCGGCAGTCAGCGACAGCGAAGAGGAAGTTTCTTCTCAAGGCACGGAAGGGTACCCACCTAATGACTCGCGAAGTAGCAAAGTAAGCCAATCTCGTTGCTTGTTCTCAGGAGTTTGGCTGGTGACGTTCGACAGCGGGTCGGGAATCTCTTTCAGGCGTATGGTTCCTGCTTCCCGGAGATGTCGAAGTGAAGGAAGACCAGGTGGCGGTTTGGGGAGCGTTGGACCCGACAAGGGAAAGACCTGAACTTTGTCGCCTGGCTCAAGCCGAGCCGTCAATCGGAGAGAGGTAGGGACGGAAACAGCTAGAAAAGCTTGAGCTGTGGGACTAATAACAGGTTCTTATGCAACGCAACCTACAATCTTGGGATATTTCGAGGGAAGGCCACGCGATCCCGACCGCGTAGTCCTATGGTCAAAGTATCTTTCATTAATGAAACATCACGAAGAGAATTGCTTCGAAATAACTCAACCTTTCGCAAACTTCCGCTCTTCGCGTTCGAGATGGCGATAATATCTCCAGTTGATAGTTTAGCAGACTTCAGAACATCGGGATTGAAGGTAAGGCGCCGAGCGGCACGAGCTCCGTGTTTTGAAGAATCATCGGGCTCGACTGTATACGTCCGCGATGTGACCGAAGCCATGCCTGTACGAAAAGATCAAGAAGGGGTATGTAACCTGCGATAGCTACGAATACTCGTTCAGCTGCGTTTAATGAGCCAAGGATCTTTTCAGAGCTGAGAAATGCGAACCTCGAAGGTAATCGTGTCAGGCTAGAAATCGGAAAATCAAACCAGATTGTAGTTTGATTGTACCCTTTCTTTACAAGAACTTCCAGGACTTATCATAGATGAACACCTTCCGTTGTGCAACTGGAAAGATTTAAAAGTGAATGACGGCCTCTTGGCGGAGTTCGTTGATTAGCCTTGGTTACCATCCGGGGCTAATTTTTGAAAGCCCGCAGCTTCAAACCACCAGTACTTATAAATCGCTCAGATTTGTATTTTATTCTCGAATGCGGCCTGGCTGGATAGCCAAACTCCTCCTTGCTGCGTGTATATGCCATTCCTCTTTTGGTGGCCGCGCGGATGAAAAATTCGACGAGGAGCTGACCGTTAAATCCTTGCGGGATGGCAAGGTTGCTTCCAAGTTCTCCTTCAAAACTTTGCTGAGGGGAAAGGCACCTAGAAACCCTCAGAGTCTAGGCGTAGATGACGTTTGTGAGGCGTTCTTTCCTGTGTGGCGCATGACTTTACTGACATTCTTATTTAACAGCCCAGCATTACACCGTCTTCCCATTAGCTCTAGGTCAAATATTGCGTGAGTATGCTGTGACCGAGCTACACCTCACACTAAACGCCGGGAATTGGAATTATGATCGTTGGGGGCATCCGGAGGAGCCTGGAGTTGGAACTGGTGCAGAGCTATGGGCTTGGATGGGCGATGGTGATCGCTCAAGGTACGTCGCTGTCGACATCTGGTATGACGAACTCAAAGCCAGATGTTCTATGTCAGTATTGACGATCGCTGGAAAGGTCTTCGAAATGCACTCGCTGGGTTGTTTTGTGCATCTCTCGGCTCTCTGGACGAGCAACGAACAACTTCGCCAGCACGGTCATTCACGCCGGAAGGAGACCTGCCGGATTGGGGCATACCACACCACATCCGACACGCGTCACTTCCCTCGGAACACGTTTGCACAGAGAACCTGACGCCGTTCCTTAAGCTCTTGCCATGCAAGTCCTTGTCCGGAATCGCGAGCTTACTCAACCCCCATCGCCTCTTTGACGCAGATTGGCACGGAATGAGTGTTCATGTTTTGTGGCGTGAGGATGAAGGAGTCGAAGTACGGCTGACTTTCCAGTCCGTGTCTGATCCTCTACGCGCTCCTCTGAGCAAGAAACAAGGCACGTCTCACGAAATTGTGACCACCCGTGCATATTTATCGTCGATATAGATTGGTCTTTCCGCAGCTTGTTTGACCGCACGATAGACAGGAATTGCCCCGTTGCACAGTCCAGTCGTGTCGAGGTTGGACTACCCAATTCCGGGCGATACATCATCCACCCGGAACCTCTGTCAGTTGTGGATGGGCGTGCTACTTTTGATGTTGCGACGGGTGGGTTGATGAATCTCCCTGTATATTTTGTCTAACCTTCGGTATCAGCGGTCAAACCTCTTGACATCAGTTTGAAATGGAAAGACGACTTCTACTACCGTCAGTATCTTTTCGTAGACCAGCATACGGCGTATTCTCATCGTTGTCTAGCTCCTGGCTTTGATTCGCCTATAACCTCTCTATCTGTTCAACGTACTTTGCGAGGATCTAGCCAGGCTCGCGGCCAGCTATCAGTTGTCCTCAGTAACCATCGTAGTGAACCCTTACATGTGGTCTATCTGGAGACGATGCCTTGGCTTGTTCAATTCTATCTGCATACGATTACGATTCACATCGACGGCCTTCCTCGTGGTATGTGATTGTCGTCTACCATATGAACGCCTGCCGATGAACCGCTTTTAGAAGATGCTATGTCGGAAGTGACGTACATCCCCGCCGTACCGCATGCTCGACCTGCTACCTTCCAATGCGTTCTTGTCATCCCCCCCGACGGCACACTACATCTCACTATGGATGTCGCCAAGGCCTTCCTTCGGTACACCGAACATCCCCCGGATGCCCAGCGTGGCTGGGACCTACCTCCCGCCATTCTCACCCCTTTCGAACTCACACACAACGGTTCTTTGTCAAATCCCTCGGCTGGACGAATTTATACCCCTTCGCTTCTCGTCGATCTGGCCACACCGGACTTCAGCATGCCTTACAACGTGATTATCTTCACGTCCTCGCTCATAGCCTTTCTTTTCGGTAGCGTGTTCAATCTCTTGACGAGGAAGTTCGTCGTAGTGAAGCTCGATTCAAGTAAAGAGGAATAATGACACAAGAGCCTTTCATGGACAAATGGACCCTCAGAGCTGGCGACCTGCTCATTCCATCACCGCATGTGTTTCGCTTCTGATTGGAATATCGAAGATTGCGAAGGGCATCGTGGCAAAGCTTTGAAGCTCTCATAGTGATATCTGGAAATGCTTCGGCTTTACCGGTCTTATTCTTGTTGTGGGGTATGAGGCGTTGACAGACGTGGGTTGAAAGTGAGTGGAGCGTGCGTAAGGCAATCAAAGGACCTTGTCACAGACTAGGGGCGAGCTGCCCTGGTGGTTGGGGGCATGCTTCCAGGCAACTGTCTATGCCAACAGATGGCTAGCCAGTTGACCTTGAAATGCGTGTCTCCTGGGTGCCTTGCACTGCCGCGCCTATCATCTTCGTTCAATGATCTTCGTCCTTCAGGGGACCGTTGGAACGCCACAACATTTTTTTATGTTGGGGTTCGTAACTGGCTACTTCCCCGGATTCTCTGGCTTGGGCCCAGGTAAGTAGATACTAGAACGGTATGTCCACAGTATGTATACTTATGGACATGCACGACCTTCACAATTCAGATCTCAAATGTCACTCATCAGGAAATCCCACTGGCATCTTTGTTTCCCCTGATCCTAGCTCGCTACTGCCGCCAATCTTCAGTTAAAACCCAATGTCAACAAGTCCTTCGACGTCACGTAGGACCATATCGTTATCTTGCTTCCTGTCGTGTTAGTGACGAGATACTCCTTACATTGACACTCCTTACATTGAATTCGAATGGCGAATCAGCTTCTGTCATTCGCTGATATACGACGCCGTTATCTGCTATCTCTCGATAATAGCTGAGCTTATTATGTGACGGAAGAGGTTTCCGCACGGGACCGATATAATGCCCTTCGTCGCCTTGGAGTTCTTCGGATTTCCGGACTGCGCGCTCAGCATTGGCACACCCAGAAATTGATAGATGCTAGATGGATATAACCTCCTGTTGATCACATGTGCCTGCTGCCGGTCCGGGTTTGTCCAATCATTGAATCAATATCGGGGCGGAGGTCGAGGAAACGTTTGCACATGTGGCCAAGCGTCTCACGCAGACCAATACCATTAGAACGGATGTGACAACTGATGGGTCCGAGTTGCGAATATATGGCGTTGCACGAGCTTGAGCGGTGGAGGCAGTGGATAAATAGAAAGCCGCTTCAAGAGCCCGGGCGTTCAGACAAAATCAACTCCCTCCTTCACAACTAGCTACATCCCCTCACCGTTATCCTTACAGCTGCCCGACATCATGTGCCGCAGGATTGCGTATGTTCTATGTTGTGGGGGTGAGGCTGTACTAATCAATAAAATGTCCATTCCAGCGAAGGAACACGCTGGACACGTTGCGGGGTTGGTGTAGATCAGTTAACATGATTTGATCCACCTGACGAATAGGATATCGACAGCACTTCCAACGTCACTTGATTGTCGCCATAATGGACTGCAACTCCTACCGCTGCGAAAGAAGTTACTTTCACCCACCGGAGTGCAGGCCACCACACTGCCGCTGCGTTAACGTCCGCTCCGATCGATCGATGGTCCGAATGTCGCTGACAAGTCCACATATCGCACAGGTGTATGGTGAGGAGGTTCACAAGGACATTGACGCGGTCGACGACTTCTGTTGGCAATGTAAATCGGCACAGGAGCGAGCAGCACGTCAAAACGCTACATCATGACCACCGGACACATTTTACCCCAACGACGGACCACCCACCAGATTCATGTACCTTACTGTTTTAAAGTTTACCAATCTCGCTGTACTTCAGACCTGTATGATGTGATTTCGTGCCTTGTTCGATGACGCAAGAGAGCATACAGAACTCACCCTTATCTGCGATTTCGATCTCCACGAGCGACATGCCGCACGGCGCAGACATCACGGAGCTGACCATGGAGCGTGGAGTCATCGCAACATCGGGTCGCGCGCAAGTAGAGAAGCAGAATTTTCCCCTTTCAACGGTATCGACGTCACAACGTGGACCTGCAGCTGCTCTAACCCACATACATAGTCCCATAAGGACAGTCCGAGGCGGAGGAAGCTGACAGAAATAATTATGCCTGTGTCTGTACGTAAACCCAGGTCAGAGAACGTTGGGAATATCTGAACTCACATGTTGCTCACATGTATGAAATTCAACCTGGAACTAAACTGGAACTAAACGCATTAGAGATGCCTGGGTAAGATGCACCACAGCCCCCCGGAGTAGAGATCTTGGATAAAAAATGGGCAATAGACGTGACGCAACATGTGCCCAATAGACAGAAAGATTACGCCGTTCTCCTGTGTACGCGTCTGGTCGACTGAGATACTCTAGAGCTGCTTGCCAATGAGCGGAAAACTGACACAAAAATAGTTCCATTGCAGCGTCATCTTCCTAGTCTCATTTTAATGCCCGATATGCTTGATAAGAGTAGAATTACGGAGATCGTGGTGGACCTACATGGCTGGAATGGTGAAGGTAAAGAACAAGCCTGCTGACCGCCGATCATCAGTGGTTTGCACTAAAAACAAACTAATACAAACATTTGCTTTATTCCCCGACTCACCCCGAACCTCCACCAACCATCATGCACGCCTCCCTCGTCCGCCGTCAGCTCTCTGGGCTTATCCCCCCTAAGATTGCCACTCCAAAGCTCGTCGTGAGTACGAAAATTCTGTAGGAAACCTTCGCAACTGACGCTTTTCTGCCTTTTTTTCTGTTGGTTTATAGTCCGGTGAATCTGGCACCGGACTCGGACCTCTGGTCGATTTCTACTCCAAACTTCCAAAAGGACAGGCCACCGCCCGCGTTAGCGGTATCAAGGGCCGCTTCTTCACGGGGGCCAACGCGTCTGGCAAACCTATCGTTGCGTTGATTGCTGGACTTTTCGTCATTGGTTACACTCTAGACTACAACTGTGCGTTTCTACATATTTTTTACTTCAACCTGATACTAACGTGTTCGTTCAGTGCACTTGAGTATGTTGGCCTTCTTATGCACCTGCGATACGTGCCCTAACTTGGCCTCTAGAGCACCACAAGAACCACACTCACTGAGCGTAGGCGACGGACTTGACGGTTGGGCACTGGCCAATGGAATAGATTTTACGCATAACACCACCTGTTGGGCTTGTGGCGCCGTCAATAATCATACTGCTGGGCATGGCCTTGCGACAGCCATGAGGCCGAAGTTGAAGTTCCAAACGAATGAAGGACCCTACTGCTAACGCGATACTGGCATATTCTTAACCAGGACCTGTCTCACCCCATGACCGGTATCACTCAGGTGACCGTCGCCCCAACAGCGGCCGGTCCTGCTTCCCGCCGCGCAGTGTAGCTGTCGACAGCTTCGGTTATTGGTTCCCTAGTTTCTCCCCCTTCTCTCTAGCCTCTTCTGCTCTGTGGCGTACCGGACGGACCTTTAGCTGAACCTTCCGCTGCTTTTGGAAGGTGGCAGCGAATAATTGTTGCCTGATCTCACCGTCAGCTGAGATATCACACAATCTTGTTCAATGCAGCTCCGGTTTGTCGTCAGCACACTCTCCAAACGCATCGCGAAGGTGCCACAGCCCATTATAAACTCCACTCCTCTTGCTTCCTTTCATTCGACTGACCTTACTTCTTTTTGGGCTCCGAAATGGGCAGAACGCCAATGATACATGCATCTATTAAATTATTGAAATCGAATCCCATCCACTAATAGTTCATGTCAGCATAAGGGCGCTCGCGCCAGTATAGCCCACCGAAACGGGTCCAAGGCTCTAGGGTATACACGAATCCCGCCACGCCAAAAAGATAGGCGAGCACGATAACTGTTGTTTGTTTAATACTTCAACACGCACGGCAGGGGGAGAAGACAGACGAAACTGACCTATCCTGCGGTTGGGGAACTCTCTCACGTCCCCCATGAACCCAGGGAGGCCCATGATGTTGCAAAAAATGTGGGCGGTGATGGGGGGGTATATCGACCCGGTTCGGAGGAAGAGGTAGGAGCAGTGGAAGCCGAAGATGGTCGTGTAGGATAGTTGGAATACTAAATTGAGAGCACACGAGATTAGATGAGGATTTCGCGGGATGTGAATAGATGACGCACAGCTCATGATGATGGCGCGCTTAGCAGCGCTCGCGTTTCGGCCGTAACGGTTAAAGGTGTCCCATGCGTGGTGAACATGTGCTGTGGCGAACGCGAGAGGTCAGCGGACCCCCTTTACGGAGGATTGGCTTACCGAGGCCGAAGGAGAGTGGTCCGAGGAAAATCATGCGTTTGGTGGAAGCACCGGACATGTGGTATACGGCGATGACGCACGCCCTGAAGACGATTTCCTCTGTGATGGGGCCCTACAGGAAAGTTCAGGTTAGCCCCGGGTGGGTGCGATCGCGAGGGTTCGAGAGCATGTGGGGGGATGTCACGCTATTAAAAGACGCTATTTTACACCATAGGAGGGCCTGCTCGCGGAACGCACCACTAGATAGTTTCGAATTCCTTGCCATGACAAGAATTTGTGGATAACGTCTCCTTGAAAAGACCAGCGAACTTGAAGTGGAAGTTCCTGCCTGAGGAATGTGACGTAGAGCGGCCCAATAAACAGGACCGGCGTGACGAGATGAGGGTACAGGGATTCCATGTCCAAGCGATACCACTTGAGACCCAGACGCGAGATGGTCGTGTCCAGCGACATTTCGAAGCCCTGGAATATTGCCTGTAAGGAGTTGATCATTTGGAGGGCGTCTACTTACGTCTGTCCTATCTCCAACGAACGACCGCAATATCCAAAATACCAGACCACAGCAGACAACCGTGGCAGTTGTGACGGCCAATAAACGAGCCCGTATAACGTCTGGGTCATCCCTCCAGCGCTCATTCACGTATTTTTGACGTGCAAATCCACTTTCACCCTTCAAACTGTGCTTCGCGAATGAAAGTCGCGCGTTTTTCGAAATATACAGTGAGCCGACATAGCAAAAGGCGAAGAGAAAGGCGAGCAAGTGCGCTGTCGACGTAGAGATCGGTGGAGATTGGAAAACGAGTGTCATAGCAGGATACACAGTTAAATAGAGCAATTTTAACGGGTTAATGCCCTAGGAACTGCGACAGACGATACTTTTTGGCAAGGAGCCCGAACAACAATGGTGCCAGTCCAGAAGACAAGGGGAATGTGACATCCATGGGTGACGCGCTCACGCGAATGTGACATGATAGCCTCCTCAGACTCCTCTTCATCTCCAACTCCGACCACGCTGGACCCAGCTTGCCTCTAACTGCCGTTTTCGTTCGTATACAGGGTCGGCCTTCTCAGGCTAGTATTATCATTGTTCTTGCGTTCATGCAATCTGCTTCATTTGGGCCTCCATCGCGAAATTTCTAGGATGCTTTGGACTGTTCTAGCTGGTTCCGTTTGCTGCCAATATCTGCTGAGTCGCGGCTGGTCTCTTTCCTTTCTGCTCTTGCCTCGTTCTTTCTTTCATTATCACCGTGATATATTTATACTCGTCTTTGCTGTAGGAAGTTTCACACGAAGCGATCTTTTCTCGTCTCTCAACGGCTCCGTACCACACACCACCCCATCATGCACAGCAACATCGAACGCGCTCTCGCCAACGTGCTAGCTGCAAACGAAGAAGTAGGAGTCGCGAACGTGCTCGCTGCTTACTTCCGCGTCGCGGGATTCAAACATCAGTCTATGGACGTCTTGACCGCGTTCGAGCGTGCCATGGCCAAGCACCCCGACGCGAAGGACCAGGTCGACTCGGCCTCCGCCAAGCTCGTCGCGAAACTCAGGCAGAACTACTGGCAGAGCTTGTTCGACATTGGTGGCAGGCAGCACAGTTGTCCGTGCTGCGTCGATCTCGTGAAGCAGCTCGTCGAGGACCCATACACGTATGAAGAGCAGCTGTGCAACATCCACTACCAGGCACACTCAGGTACATTCTCCTCCTCGTGGGTAACATGTGTTGTGCGCCAATTTTGCGACTAGATGCCCTTCCACCTTCAACGGCTAAGAAGGTCAAGAGGAGGGGGACGAAGGCCAAAAAGCGGCTGCGCAATGCCATAGCGTTCAATCCCTATGTCCCATCGACAAGCACCTTGATGTGAGATTTCTTGCGGCCTCCATCTTTTGACCCACGTTCGTGAGTGACCTCCCTTCCTTTCTAATTGCAGATACTGATTGACCGCACAGTTCTCTTTCCTCATTGATTCTTGTTACGCTTCATATGCGGTCCAATCCACGCCTGTATCACCACTACAAGCACGCCTCTCCTTTTCTTTGCATTGTATCATACCTCATCCGGTGCGCCCGCTCTCTTAGGAATACTCAATGCAGCTCTGTTTTCTTACGAAGTGTGCTGTTTAGAATCCTTTGACCGTGTAGAACTACCCTTTCGATCGTGAATGTCGTAAATGATTGTTTGACCTCCCTTGTCCCGTAATCGCTTCTCAATGATTCTGATTAGTATTGTTGTTCTACAGAACATTTGAATATATACATAAGACACACCTGTGGTAGCCTTGGAATAATTGGCGCCGTTGATGCTGCCACGTACACCGGGACCGTTCCACCGATCGAACCTTGGCTATTGGCTATTCTTCACTGCACTTCGACTGCAGTGAGCGCATCACGACGACGGACCTGTGGCCATTGCGCAAGGCGTCGCCCTCCGCCCGCACGAAACATGACACATGTTTCAGCCGTCTGTCGTCTCCCCTGCGTCTAATTTGGTCGTTGCTTTCCACATCTTACCGAGCCACTCTCACTGACAGTCTTTTCCTGGAAGACAAGGAATCGTATGAGGACCTTCCGGAGTATACCGTGCCCGTAGGCTCCTGGCGATAATGACCTTGAGGCTGCACTGTCCACTGCGTTAGTAAACCCCGATTTACTAGTACCACAGGGCGGGTTTGGGCTCAGCTTCAAATCCATGACATTGGGCACTGTTTTGGAAGGCAGCGACGGGGCCATGGAATGCGCATGTGAAAAGCTCTCTCTGAAGAGAACAGCACTTCGGTCTTGGTATACGCCAGGAACACTTTGTGTGGCGACGTATCGAAGACCCGATTACTACGAAACTACGAATATTACGGGCGCATCATACACGACCGTTACGATCATGAAGGCGAGCTTGCCTGGGTCACCCCACTGACCAAGTACTCCCACTTCAAAATGGATTATGTTGCATACGGGAAACAGGCCTCCGCCGCCTTGGTCTTCGGGGATCTGTGCCTCAAGTTGCTGTGGAAGTGTGGCTGTATGACGGTCGAGGGGCAAGGTGTGAATATAATCTGGAAAGCGAACTCGAGATTTTGGAAGGTCACGGTGAGTGAAAGGTTACGCCAAAATAGCAAAGCACGCCGACGCGGAAGAGGGTCCAGATGATGGTGGTGCGGACGGAAAGAGTCTGAAGCTGAACACGGTGTCGACTAGGTCAACTTGTATGAGAATGGTGGTTTTTGACATAAAAAACCCTGGGGCATCGTAGCTTCTCATCACTTTGGTGCAAGCATACTTACAACCGCGTGTCGCGTGTCAGGTAATGTGTGGCGCGTGCAGCCGCGATGGTTCATACAATCGCTTGTGGCAAACTTTGTGTAGCGTTAGCCGTTATGTACATCTAATCTCCCATCATATTCTTCATCTTATCCTTCTCTTATCTCGTTGACCATGTGCTCCTCGAAACTCCACACTCCTTTACCCTTGCCTATCCCACTTTTATGGAGAGTTCATATCTCTTGAAACGTCTATCAACGTGTACCGTAATAGAGATCAGTCACCTTAACGTCACACTTTGCATGTCAGTGCCGCCGGCGCACCTCCAAAGCATGATTCATCCAGGCGTTCGCCATCTCACCGCCATCTGACACCATCCATTATCTCACTTCTCTTTATAAACCTCGACGTGCGCTACGTTGGCCATCCTTTCACCACATCATGGCCGCCGTCGCTGTCCAACAGGTCACCGACCTACTGAAGAACAATCTTTCTCTTTCTGAGCATACTTACGAACCCGCCGTCGCGGCCAAGGTTCCTACTCAGCCTGATATCGAGTATCACCCCGACGAAGCCAAATACAAGGCACGAACTGCGCGGCGACTCGCTGAAGATCCCTCTCTCCCTTCTACTCCCCTGCCCGAAGGCTTCCCCAAGAAGCTTGAGTCTCCCCTCGTTTGGCAAGGTAGCGATTTCAAGGACGAGAAGGAGTGGGTGTACAATCTGACGCCCACGCACTTGAAGGAGATAGATGACGCTTTGAAGCACTTCCGCGGTGAGATTCTTGTCCTTGTCCTATTCTTCGAATCATAGCTCATGCAAAGTTCGTTCCAGGCCTGGACAAGCCCTTGGGCCACCTCAGTCCCGCCACCTTTCCTCTTCCCACTCTCGGCCCCGTCCTCGCCGATCTCGCTCACATTCTTCACTCTGGCCGGGGCTTCTTCGTTCTCCGCACCATCCCCGTCGACTCTTACACCCGCGAGGAGAATGCCATCATCTACGCCGGCGTCTCCTCCTATGTGGGCAACCTGCGTGCCGTCCAGGATCCCCCTGCCGTCCTTGCACACATCAAGGACCTGACGCAGACAGCACCCGCCAAGACGATCGGTGGGCCGGCGTATACCACCGATAAGCAGGTCTTCCACACCGATATCGGCGACATCATCGCCCTTTTTGCCTTGGACACCGGCGCAGAGGGTGGTACGAGCAGGATCAGCAGCACATGGAAGGCGTATAATGAGCTGGCGGAGACGAGGCCTGATCTGATCAAGACGCTATCTGAACCATGGCCATACGATGGGTGCGTACCCCACTTGCTTTGCTTCATTCTATTACGATCCAGCCCAATCTCACAATGCCGCGTCGTTCTGTTCTCAGCTTCGGAGGCACGCCCGCATACACTTTACGTCCGCTCCTATTCTACCACGACGAAAAGATTATCATCCAGTACGCCCGCCGGTTCTTCACAGGCTTCCTCGCCTTGCCACGGTCCAGCGATATCCCCACAATCACAGAAGCCCAAGCGGAAGCACTCGATGCCATCCATTTCTTAGGGGAGAAGTACAACCTCGGCCTCAACTTCCAGAAGGGCGATATCCAGTACATCAATAACCTCAGCGTGTTCCAT
>JABCKJ010000081.1:0-68839 GCA_018850815.1 Asterophora lycoperdoides
CGGGCGGATTTGTGTCGGAGATGTACATGACTACAGTGGACGGGTAGCCGTTTCGACCTCAACGTTCAACGTTCAACGTTCAACCATTGTGGACTCCGTAGGCCTCGTCCTCGTCGTCACCGACTCACAATGATGCATGACATCGCACGTGGGCGAAAAGAGTCGGCTATCACTGGATCAGATGGCATGAAATCATAAATGCTTGAATGAATCAGAAATTAATCGCTCCTGAGCACTCTTGAGATAATAAGTGAGCTCCTAATATGCCACCTTCCCCCCCTGATATGCAGGCATTCCAGGATGCTCTCAAATCCTCCAAGCACATCATCGCGATTGCGGGTGCTGGCCTTTCTGCTGCCTCCGGTTCGTACCCTCCCACGGCCCGCACCTCATACATCTCAGTGTAACCAGGGATACCGACATTCCGAGGCGCGGGTGGGATGTGGAGAAAATACGACGCCATGAGTCTCGCAACTCCAGAGGGGTTCAAGAAAGATCCGTCGCTCGTCTGGCAGTTCTACCATTATCGCCGCGAAACGTTCGTGTCTCACACTCGCCAATTCTGCAGCATTACCCATGGTCGTATCACACAGAGCACTCGAGGCGCTGCCCAACGCGGCCCATTTTTGTCTTGCACTATTTTCGCTACCATCTGTCAGGGAAAACATCGTTCCTGGCTCAACCTTTACCCTCATTACACAGAATGTTGACGGACTGAGCACAAGGGCACTCAAAGAGGTACTTTCCAGCCCACACTTCACACCAGAATCAGATGCTCAAGAGGACGACGACCCCAAACTGCTTGAGATGCATGGGAGACTCTTCGATGTGAAATGCACCTCCAAATCTTGTGGCCACATCGAGTTCAACACGACGTCCCCCATCTGCGCAGGCCTCGCCGGAACAGAGGCCCTTATTGCAGCTGGAGATGCAGACCCAAAGATTCGAAGGGCAGATCTACCCAGGTGCTCTCAATGCAATGCACTCGCTCGGCCAGGGGTCGTTTGGTTTGGAGAAACACCGCACCACATGGAGGCCATCGATGAGATTGTCGAGCAAGCTGATTTGTGTCTCGTGGTGGGCACGTCGTCGACGGTATGTGTACTGTGAGGTCACAGATAGATTTCCGCTCACAGACTACGCAGGTCTTCCCAGCGGCAGGTTATGCAGGGGATGTTCTGGACCACGGCGGACGAGTGGCTGTTTTCAACCTCGACCGTTCTGAAGGCGACGAAGAGGCCGATTTCTTGTTTCTGGGACCTTGCGAAGAGACTTTACCGAAAGCATTAGGATTAGCTGATGTGTTGTAATACATATACTCTTTGAGTTTTCTGGAATCCGTCCTCATCGTACGGGGTGGCGAGAGATGCGCTGATGCGCAAAGATACACCCTGTAGCGGTGGACCGAAGGCTACATCGCAGGTCAGAAAAATACGGAGGGAGAAGCACAGCCTGACGTACGTTGGTATCAGTTTTTCGGCACCTCCATAGGCTCCTTCTCAAGGAATCTACTCTTTTCCTCCTCCAAAAAGCTCTCAAAGCCCTGCAGCTCCTCGTCCGTCAATGGCTTCGGTACCGTCTTCGTCTCCACGGCCTCCCTCAGCGCCTCTAGGCCAGGGAGCGTCGACCCTAGCTCCGCCGCATTGACGCCATACAGCGCCTCCACGACCTTTAGCTCCCTCCCCGTCTTCACGCCGCTCCACCTATGATACACCGGGTTATACATGTCGTCCACGGTGCGGTCCACCAGCGTCTCCTGGTCCCACTCGGCGATCTTTGGAGCATTGCGCTGGTTCGTGAGCGCGGTCTGCAGGTCACGGACGCTGGGGAGAGATTTCTTGAGAGGGATTTCGTAGTTGGATACGAAGGCCTCGTCAATGCGCTGTGACAGGTTTTCAGGCGTTATGAAGGTGTCGGCTTGGTGGTACAGTGAGATGAGGGCCCGCATTTTTTCGTCGGGGAGCTGGTTGCCCTTGGCCTTGGACTTTGTAACCTTTGTCGAGGCATACCGCCGGAAGAGGCACAGGGGTATGTAAGCTCGACGTTGGAGGAGTGTCGAAGACATGGCGTTCGAGCCCACAGGGCCACACTGACAGGTTTGGTTTCTGAGTTCACGTGTACAAACTGGAACAATTGCCCACTGCATCACGCCCACGAACAACTGCCGCGGTTTCAAGCTTCAAGCTCAGGCGCATGGTTGGTTTCAAGCTGCAAGCTCAGGCGCATGGTTGGTTTCAAGATATTTAGTTTTTTCATGTACTTCAAGCATACATAGCATGCATTACTTCTAACAAAAATCACAGATGGCCGTCGAAGCCCGCTGTGTGTAAGAGTGCCTTCTCCCTTTTCTTAACCTCCGCCGCTTTTTTCACCAGACTAGGTGCGCGCCTGAGCTCCCTTTGCCCGACTTGTTGGATGTGTACAGCGTCAGGCCCCTGAATATGAGACTACCTTCAGCAAGGAAATACGTCAAACAGCATTTTGACACATACGTCGGCAATGCGGAGAGTGCGCAGTCCAGCCCACCTAATCGCAAGCTCGGTGTCTTGCGAAACACCCTCAGCACCAAAGGATTGGATCGCTCGGTCGATGACGGTCAGAGCCATGGAAGGAACGACAAACTAATGTGATTGTTAGGCGTGATAACTTCCCACAAGACGACAGAACAAGCGTACTTTAGCAATGCCGATCTCTTTCAGAGCACCTTTGGCTTTATATTTGTCGATCTGAATTGCAAAATCTTTGAATGGGAGGAAAATAAAAAATCATGGCGAGTTACCTGGAGAGCGGCGCTCAAGACCAGTAGCCGTGCAGATTCAATCTCGGCGCGAGATTTTGCGATATCCGCCACAACAGAGCCTAGAACGGAACGACAGTCAAGACACACCATAGATACGGCTGCTAAAAACATGCGTACCATGCTCATAGAGGTACTTCCCGAAGGTCTTGCGAGAAGGATCTGTCACTCGCTGGAGCATCAGATCCAGAGCAGCCTGCGCTGCACCAACTGTACGCATGCAATGATGAATACGTCCAGGTCTACACAAACAAATCTGTGAGTCAAAGGTATCTCCCCTTGGCGGAGAATGCACATACCCCAGACGTCCCTGGATAATTTCAAATCCGCGGCCCCAGCCAAGAACGAGATTTTCCAGGGGAACCCGGACATTTTCGTAAAGGACTTCACAGTGACCCTCTGGCGCGTCATCATACCCGAAGACCTGCATGGGGCGGACAATCTTCACACCAGGTGCGTCGGCGGGCACGATCACGACGCTCTGCTGGTTGTAGCTGTTCTTGTTTCCCGGATCACTCTTCCCCATGACAAGGTGGAGTTTCGTCCTTGGGTCACCAGCGCCACTGATCCACCTGCACATGATGCACATGTCAGCCCCTGATATTTCAAAAGAGAGGAATCCCAAAGCCGAAGCACCATTTGTGGCCGTTGATTACAATTTCGTCACCCTCTCTCCTGATCGATGTCCGAATGTTCGTGGCATCAGACGACGCGACTACACGCGAGAATGGATGAGAAATGCGTCCCGAAGTGGCGGAAAGTTACTGGGCAGGTACACACCGTTCTTCTCAGTCATCGAGAACGCTGAGCGGATTTCGCCGTTCAGCAGCGGTATCAACCACTTCTTTTGTTGCTCGGGAGAGCCATATCTCGCCAACACCTCTGCAGGGGCCAATGATTATCATTGCTTCACGGCACAGGAATGCACGTACCCATATTTCCTGTGTCAGGAGCAGAACAGTTGACGACCTGTGGGGCCATGTGTCCCCCACGGCCGAGGATCTCAGCCATAACAGCATACTACGCGTCGAGGTCAGCATTCTCTTTCGGGCCGATTGTAACGTTTATACACACCTCCAGGTTAGTCAGGGGAACGCCGTGCTCTGGGTAGTGCGCTTTGCTAAGGAAGAGGTTCCAAAGCCCAAGCTTCTTGGCCTTCACTTTGAGTTCTTCGATGACCGGAATGACGGTTTCCCAGCGCGCCTTTGGGTCGTCCGGCAGCTGTGCGTGTGCGAGCTTAATTGCAGGTAGGATCTCTTCCTGCGAAGAGCCGTCAGTCCCATCTGTACATGAGGATACAAGTAAACGTACCTCTAGGAAGGTAATGAGTTTGGCCAGAGTTTCCTTCGCATATGGCGAGAATTTGTCCTCAATCTTTGCAGGTTGCCAGTCAGCAACGCGCGTAAATTAAATTCCAGACCGACGTACCATGGCCCAGGAGGCCTCGGAGGTGTACTCAATTATAGGGTGGCGAGTCATGATGGTGCTCTGAGGAAGTTTGAGGAGGTATACTTATAGGAAAGGATGGAGTCCGGCAACTCGACACCCGGAGGATCGCATTTCCCCACCGGCGTTAAACTTTCCGACACTCCCCTGTAAACAACCTAAGAAATGCAAATATTATAGGCCCATGGATGTCAGCTGTACATATAATAGTACTTAGTAATAACCAGGTAGCGACTCGACGATCAGATTTCATAGAGATACAAGGTAGTACAGTTACGTGGTTAAATTTATATTCAAAATGAAGATGCTTATGTAGTCCGTCATTGTTAGAGTTAAGACGCGAGGCAGCGTACGTTTTAGGGGGGTGGGTGATTCGTCAAGTCCAGCGTATTGTCACCTAGAGTAAACGGCAGATCTGGGTCGTACCCGAACGCGCCTGGATCATAACTGTGCCAAAGCGAATCATGATCACTGGCGGAATACCCACCTGGGTTGAAGTTCCGAATGTAGTCGAGGCCGCGGAATGGCAGACCTGTCGCAGCAAAGGACGAGGATGGGGGTGTAACAGATAGTCCAGCCATCATCAAGTCTGGATCGTATCCTGGGTACGTATCAAGTGATGACGGGTATCCGAAGGAATTGGGATACAGCGCCGCCTCTGAAGACCCGGGCGTGTACATCTCCAGCCCCGATATATGTTGCTGCTCCTCGTTTCCATTGCCATTCCAAGGGTGTGGGTTGGTTTGCGTCAAAGGGCTCGGGGTGATATTGTATTCGTAATCGAACCGCGGTGGAGAGGTTTGATTTGCAGTCGAGGAGTATTTGTAGGGGTTAGCATTTGTAGTGCTGGGACTGGCTTCTGGGTGCTCCAAGACAGATGTCGATGGTGAAGGGAGGTTGACGGAAGACGGCGAACTGTGTTGGGGGCTGGAAGGAGCGGGACCCGCAGGACTGGCAAAGGTTTGGTAGTATGGCCGGCCGGTTCGATCAAGATCATCATCATAACCGCGCCTCCGCGAAGAGGATCTGGCTCTTTCAGCTGCTGTAAATAAAAGTCAGGCAAGGGAAAGATGCTTTCAAAGGTGACGCCTCACAGTCAACACGATAGGGAGACACCGCAGCCATTCGGCGCGAAGACGCACTCGGGTCTCGCCTTCGTGAACGACTCTTGACAACGCGACCCGGTGGTGTGGCCGACGATGCTGCAGTAGCAATCGTAACAGACCGACGACGCTGCGAGAGTGCAGAGTTCGGCGGTGTCGGCCCAGTGGATGGAGATGGCACAGAGATGGCAGGGGGTGCAGGTTTCTTGCCCTGGGCGATGGCCTGCGTCGCTGTGTTCGTCAGCTCGACAAGAAGCTCCTTGCATTTTTTGGCGCCTGGCCACTGCCCCTCCCAAGATTCAAGGGCTGATAAAGAACTCCGCGCTTCGTCCATCGCTGCAGTGGTCGCGCGGGGGTCTGATGCATGCATGGCATAGAGCAGGAGAATGACTGCTGAGCTGAACAGATGTTGAATGAAGAAAGCGAGATGGTGCGACGGCGGTACAACATGCTTCATAGAAGGCGCCAAACGGATACATGAGCGCGCCGAGGACACTGCTTTGATCGTCGACTTTGCCGTGACCGGCTGAGGCTGATCGCGCCTAACAGGAAGGAGATTCCGATGAAGTGTTGTCAAGATCGAATAATAGTGGCTGCAAAGGACGGCGCCCATTGAGACCTGTTCGTCCGTCTCGGACTGTGACTTGAAAACCGCGGGTAGGTCCTCACACCACTTCGTAAGCTCATTATCAAGAGATTCGACTGTCCGCTGCAACTCGGCCTTCTTTTCTGGCTCCAGTTGCTCCCGGCAGATGTCAAGTGCGTATACTTGACGAAGGACTCGACCGCCGATTTCGTAAAGGACATTCAATGCGACTGCGCCTGCCATGAGTGAAGGCTGGCGCTGGGGCATAGTGGCGCCGCTGAAATATTCAGCAAGATGATCGTCATCGACCTCCGCCGGCTGTTCGACATCGCAGTCCGCATCATTGATTCCGAGGGGTCGGCCCAGCGCAAGAGCAAGCATGCGGTCGAGTGTATAAACGCCCCACCAGACTTTCCTCCGGGTCTCCTTCTCAATGGGGGTGATGAGCATCCTACGAGGTGATCGCTAATTTCATTTTAAGCATTGTCGGTGCGATGTCAGAGATGCATCAGAAGGCGAACTTACGTGAAGTCCCAGGTCCTGCCCATAACGGACGGCTTGGCCGATGAGTATCCACGCCTGGGGCAGGCAGTTGATGGAGCATAGGAACGAGGACATTAATATAAAACACTGGACGTGCGCAATTTGCGTATTTGCGTGGCTGATATACTGGAGAATCAAAGCCCTGGGTCGGTCGTCGCGGCGATAAGCATCTCGAGCATCATCCCTGGCGGAGCACATACCGTTCGTAGTACACCATACCCATACCTCCGTCATCACCACGGTCTGTTGCTGTTGCGAGGCGGGGGTCCTGCACAAGGTGCGCGGCGCAGGCAAATACGGCGAAAAGGACGGAAAGGAAAGCGGTTTCAGAGCGTACAAGGACTTGGTCTGACTTATTATCCATTATTGTATTGTATTGGCGTAGGAAAGTCGGTTTATCGAGGATAGGCAAGAGGAAGTGACAGCGCGAGAAGTATGCCTCGATCTATCGCTCATGTCAATATTGCATCACGATTGTTTTGTATGACAAAACGCACCAGCTTGTCAGCAAGATCCCGTTCAGGGTACTCCACTTCCTCGGGTCCTGGAAGAGCTTGCACCTTTCCAAAAAAAACGGACGCTGGAAAGTATATTTTGTTGATACTGGGTCCTGGGGCATGGGGGTCCTCCTCCATTGGTGAAATCCGATGAAGAGGAGAGGAGGTTATCGTGCGGAATGATTGAATGAGAGACATGGTCGAGGATCCGCCAATCCACCTCATGGCACCATACTCGTCGAGAGCGAGCTGCCCAAAGGATTCGCTAAAATCGTCCTCGGCCTTGATGGGAGTCAACGGCGGCTCTGATGGAGTGTCCTGGGGGGCGCTAGCACGAATAGCGGGTAGAATGGCATTGGTGGGTTCTGTGACAATAGGAGCGCCATTTGAAGCACCTGGTACAGCACCGTTCGCAGATGGGCCAATTTGTTCTAACACAGGAGCGATCTGTGTGAATAGGGATTCCATGTGCAAGAGGCGTGCCTCAAGCTCTTGTACATAGCTGCGGCTCGGTTAGACACGGGATCGTAGAAAAAAACAATGCAAGACGCACTGGCGACTCAAAGCAGCTCTGTCTTTTGTTTGCAGCCAAGTGCATGTGGAGCCAGACATGGAGCACTGAGAGCATGTAGGTTCACATCCGTCGCATTTAATCTTCTTGCGCCTGAGTAAAGAAACCACAGAAAGGGTTACAAAGGTATGGGCCAAGCGATTGGAGAGTCGAACACGGACACACCTGCAGCTTTCGCATGCGCGCCAGACCCGCCGGCGCTGGAGCTGCACGGGCTTCTGCCCAACGTCCGGAGGCGGGGGATCGTCGTCGTTGCGCTTCTTCTTGTTCTGGTGGGTCATGGCGGGTGAATCGTCTCCCTTGGCCATATAAACGAACAGCCGGGTACGATGTCAAGCTGCAAGAATGGTTTGGCGGGGAAGAAGCGTAATAGAAGCGTAATGAATGAGACAGCACGTGCCAATTCGGGCCGCTTGTGCAAATCTTGGGCGCCTATTGTGCCCGTGGACACTGGACGTGGATCAGCCTGATCTCAAACGGCGGTGGCAGGCCTCCAAAAAATTATAAGCCCTATTCCAGTGGGCGCCTTTATATTCCATAAGTAACTTTGTCAGGGATCACCGGTAGATCACACTTTGATGATCACGATGGCACAAAATGCCGACGCCGTACGCGCACCCAGCCAAGTGGCTGTTGCTACATATTCCATCCTGCTCGGCATGCTGCACCTGTCTTCCCGAAGCAAACCGAGCAAACCCTTTAAGCACCACTTCCAGGCCGTCATGACTACACGTGCATCTGCGCTTCCACTTTTTCACTTTTTTGCATTTTCCCTGTCATTGACGAGACAAATTGAGATGACTCGATGGTAACTGCTGCTAATTCTCTTTGACCCCTGTGACTTTCACTGGAAATCTGGGGAAATCTGGGGTTCTGCTTATTGCAATTGGGGGTGATGATGATACATAGTAGCACACGTAAGTGTGGTCAACGCTCCGAGCGAGGGTGGGGGCTTCCATAAGAGAGTACTCAACAGGCCGCTCATAAGGTCCGAATTTCTGCAGCTTGCCAGGCTGGGATTGGGCTGGGATGGCATGATGAGTTCTGATCGGCCTCTCTCTTGGCTCTCCCCAACGAATCAGCGCTTGTGAGCTAAAATTGAACAGAACGAATAAACCACATGGGTTCTCATCTCCAGTTCACTTGTCACTGGTGTTTCCACGTCTTGACGAAGAACCTCTGATGAACCTCGTCAACTTGGTGTCAACTTGCGTGAAAAGTATTGACTGAGACACAGCCACCATCATGCCATGCACGTGCCGTTGTTTGCACAAGTCCAACGTTTGACTTCCACTACGCTAAGTGGCAAGTGCTTGAAATGGCCGACGTTGAACCCACCCAACCCGCGACGAACGAAGGCGGCGACCCCATCGTGGACGATGGCGAGGAGGCAGAGTCTCAGGTGCGCCCAAACCGCGTTTTTTGTTGTCTCATCCCCGGATTTTGAGGTCAATTTTTAAGGAAATCCTGCTAATGAAGCAAAGGGTGGCGGAGATGGAGAAAGAGGCCAAAAAGCTGCGAGAGCTACAAGCAGCAGCCGAGGAGGCCAATAATGCAGCTTCCGGGGACGATGCTGTGCCTATGGAGACCGAGGAGGACAAATCCCTGGCAGACAGCAGGAGCATTTATGTCGGGAATGTATGTCCCACCTTCCCCTACATCGAACTCCAAGATGACAGCTATTTTTTCTCTTCTACGAACAGGTTGACTACAGCGCGACTCCGGAGGAGATACAAGTGCATTTCCAGGCTTGCGGCACCATCAACCGAGTGACGATACTCTGCGACAAGTTTACCGGTCACCCGCGAGGGTACGTCGTGTTGTATGAGCCTTCTAACATCTCGGTGCTTATTCGCTGCCATTTCCTAGATACGCTTATGTGGAGTTCGCAGAACCTGAGCACATTGACGCGGCGGTGGCGATGGACAATTCTCTGTTCCGTGGCAGACTAATCAAAGTGCGACGTACCTAACCTCTACAACGTTTTGGGTGCTGACAGTCTTGTAGGTGACGGCAAAACGAACAAATATTCCTGGGTTCAACCGAGGTCGCGGTCGTGGCCGTGGAGGCTACAGAGGAGGCTTTAGGGGATACCAGGGGTACAACCCCTACGGCAGGGGTCGCGGCCGGTGAGTTCATTCAACGGTGTGTTTAGTTCGGTGATTCTTAATGGTTTTGCAGAGGGAGGGGGCGAGGATTCTAAATCCGACACAAAACACTCCCCTCTCAGGCTCACTTCACGCATAATATATATTATTACACTTGCTTCTTTTTTCATACTGTACAAGAGTTTCAGTAGCAAACAATCTTCTTGAGTTCGGTTCAGGCCCCAGCGGAGGGCCTGAGTGAATTTTTGTCTATCGGAATTAGCCGACGCGAAAAGTCGCGACACAACGTCGAACTTGGCTTCACCTCTTCCACCACGAAGATGCTGAACTTTTGCAGGGCAGGTGTGCGGGCAATGTCCACGGCAGCCCGAACTACCAAATCCAAATCCCAGACATACCCATTCTCCAAGACCGCTATAATCCCTGCTCCGCCCTCCGTCACGCCACCAAAACCCCTCCGCGAGGGCAAAGGCCTCATGGAATACCTCAACAAATCCCTCGCGACGCCTGAAAAGCAAGAGATGATCCGCACCCTCTTCTCTAGGCAGTCTCCGAATCAACTCCTCCCTGGCTCCATCGTCCAGGTCACTCTCGAACATGCGCCGTCATCATTCACCGGCGTTCTCCTGGGCATTCGGCGGCGTGGGCTCGACACCTCTATTCTTTTACGGAATATCATCCAAAGGACGGGTGTGGAGATGCAGTTTTATGTGAACTCGCCGCATGTGAAGGACATCAAGGTGTTGCAGAAGCCGCCCGGTGGGAGGATGCGGAGGGCGAAGCTCTTCTACTTGAGGGACTCGCCGGAGAAGATGAGCATGATTGCTGGTGGCAGGAAGTAATTTTGGTGCGTATACACGTTTCCCTTCGCTACAGTGCTCATTTATCTGTCCAGGAGGACCTATACATACTGGAAGACTGTCACATTTCCGACAGCCTCACGACTCACCGCCCGTATCTCTACATGCTCAACTCGACCGTCGCACAGAGCACCATGCACCTCAGGATGCGCCATCGACATGATGTATCAGGGCAGTACATCACTGTAGTCAATAACGCAATTTTCTGTGCGCACCTTGAGGGGTTGAGGGGTCCTCTCTTGATAGGGAACAAGTCTTTCTGCCTGCCTTATATTCTGTGCTCGAGTACGACCACAACCCGTGGTTGTCGTGAACATTGTGGATGCCATCGCGTAGAAAAATGTCCAAATAAGGAATTTGTTCTAAATAGAGTAGTCAGACATTACGCTGCTGTGCTCCTTCAAGTACGCAACCGCTGCAACCCATTCCTCCGCATGTTCCTCGCCTGAACATGCCTGGCCGCCCTCGATCCCTTCGAGCCCTGACCCTCGGCTCCAGACGCAAGCTGTCGCCGGAGCCCCCCTCGCCCACATTCTCAGACGTAACCAATGTATCTACCATGAATTTCGGGCCCAATGGCCCAGAGAAGATCATAACGCGAGCGAATCTGAAGGCCAGTCTCCAGGCGTACGAAGACGTGAGTGTCCAGCGGTCTTGAGACGGAATTTGATCCAAGGCGGGCGGGGTCTTATGCTTTGCTTCGATAGCTAATGAACACAAGTGCTGACTATCGCGCGGCACTCATGACTATGGCAAAGGCCACTGCGGCGTTCGCCGATGCACTGGAGAACTGTAGTGGGTATGTCAAATTTGACTCTGAATCCAGGGATTGCGATTAATCCGTTGCGAAGGCTTAAGGGCCCCTCCTATGAGGCAGGAACTCGGTTGCAGGCTGCATCTGGGCTTCACCATCTCATTGGGAACCACTGGCATGTTCTGGTACGTCGAACCATCCTGAAGGGGCCATGCAGGCAATCATTGTTTTATCCAGGCTGAAACCACCGAGAAGCAATTTGAGCGACCACTGCGACAACATCTGGAAACCTATCGCACAATTGTCAAGGTGTGTGAGGATACCCTCGCGCCCTATTCTGAAATTGACGTATGTTCACACAGGATCGCTCAGCTTCCTATGAACGTGCCGTACGCGAGAAAAGCCAGGTTATTCGAGACACCGAGACGCGAAGCATGAACAGGAAGGAAAGGAGTACGTTTTCAGCATCTTCCTGACGTCCTCGATCTCGCAACTGAATTTTCCAAGACCTCCAGAGTTTTCGTGAGGCGCTGACCGTACTCCAGCGTCAGGTGGACGACCTTGATAACATGAAGATCGCACATTACCGCGAGATCATCGAACATGAGGAGCAGGTCTGGGACGTCGTTCAGGGCAAGGTGAGTTCTGCAAAAATAATTCAGCTTATAGGCCTTGAGACTTCTGGTAGGCCTGCGTAGTGGTTCGATCCACGATGGATGTTTTCGACAGGTTTACGGCCAAAGCGTATGTTCCGCGCGCACCATCAATCTGTGGGACAAACGTTCTTACTTTCTTTCCAGTTCAGATCCAATCATCGAGCTCATGTTGCAATCCGTCCCGGACCCTTTCGACTCATACGGTCCTCCCCAAGCTGAAGATCAAATCTTCAGCATACTGGCGCCACTGTCGATCATGACAAACCAGTCGTCTTCTCCCAGCCCAATGACCGGACACTCAGAGCTCGATTCTGCGGAGTCTAACCCCAGCGACAAGATCACTTCATGGCTTCCAAATACCAGCAACATGCTGTATTCATCCGAGTCCACGGATTGGGCACGCGTTCCCTCACCCACATCAACAGCTTCGACGCCTCCTCGATCAATCTCACCGCCAAACCCGGTCATATCCCGCAGGCACTCGACACCTCCCTCCACTGGTCAGCGGAAATCCGATTCTAGGCTGCGCAATGTGCTTTCTGTCATTGATGAAGCACGAACAAATTATGAGAACGCATACCCCGATGCATTTACTTCAGGGGCGACCACGATAAACGGAAAGTCGTCCCCGCCTGATACCGGGCAACAACAAAAGTTGGAGTGGTCGACCCCGTATGGCCAGTCTCCCTACGACACACCAGAGGAAGATGCCACAACCCCTCGGCTATCTTTCTTCTCCACCGAACTCCCGCGTGATCGAAATGCCGATCCACCTGGCGACACACTACCACCAGCCGCTGTGTCGCCCGCGCTGCTCTCGTAGCACATATGTACTTACATTAATACACGCGTGTTCCTGTCCATATGTCTCTTTTTATGTTCACCTATTTTTCGAACCACCATCTACTCTAAACGATCGATGTAGTTGGCCGCGGCTGTATACCATACTGATAAAGTACTTCGTTACTGATAGGTGCTGGGCTTCTAAAAAGCAGGTCAGCGCCAGTGCTTGTTTTCGGGAAGGCGATCACGTCGCGGATGGACTGCGTGTTACAGAGCATGGCCATCATTCGGTCGAAGCCTAAAACGAATAACAAACAATGACATGAGGGCTTTGTGCAGATGGACAGAGGAAATGTCATTACCGAGGGCAATACCTCCGTGGGGCGGCGCACCACATTGTAGGGCATGTAAAAGATGTTGGAACGGGGCCTTCTCGGCCTCGTTGAGCTGCATCAAATGAAGTGAGCAAATGTCGATCAGTCATGTCAGAATTTCACCACCTGTAGAACGTGAGTGAAGATATAATCCTGCATAGCTGCATCGTGTACACGGACAGAACCCCCGCCGATTTCCATACCATTCAAAACAAGATCATAGTGCTGTCCGCGAACCTACGACAATACACATGCTTGGGATGGTGCTGTGCGGTCACAGACTTAATTAACACTCACCGACTCAACATCACCGCGGTACATCGCGTCGATGTCCTGCCACATTGGTGCGGTGAAGGGGTGATGGGAGCTGCTCCATCGTCCTTTCGCAAGGAAATCCTTGTCCGAGTCCGCTTGGGTGAAGAGAGGGAATTCGGTAATCCACAGGAAATGTGGGTCCTTAGTAACCGCGAATTCATCTTGAAAAGACATGAAATGAAAGGGTTGCTGTACTATAAAGATATTAACTCACTACGGCTCTGTGCAGCTTCAAATAGGCGCAGCCGGGCATTGCCTAGAGCAGTCGATCCACCCTGTCAATCAACAGTCATGGCATTTAAATTTTGACCTTTAAAACATTGAGGAACACATACCTTGGGACGCCTTGGCCGACGAGCAAGCCAAATGTCATCTCCAGCCTTCAATCGAAGGTTTCGAGTGATACGGGAGGTGTCCTCGGGCCCGATTTCTTGCAATGACCGATGGATTGTGGAGTTCAGTAACCATGAGTCTGAATTTTGCTTGGTGATGGCAATACGCTCCTGGAAAATGCGGCTGACGTTAGTTGCGCCTCAATGCGGGGTGGCGACTTACAACGGCGGAATCGACATCACAAGCCCGAGAGGCGCCTAGAAATTCTTTTTCAGAGGCCTTGCGGACTGCTAAGCACTCAAGAACCTCCTCGTTGCTCTCGAATATGTCGTGCTGTTTAGCGGGAAGAAGGTGGGTGATATTTGATATCTAGAAACTATTAGCCTCGTTTGAAAATTGCCAATGATTTGGCGAACCTCTAGACCAAAACGGGTGTCCGGTTTATCTGAACCAAACTGAGCGAGGTTAGTTGCCGCACACCTGGAATATGCTAATGTAGGCTCACACGTGTCATCGCTTCATTATAGGTCATTACCTTGAAGCTTTCGGGAAGAGAAACTCCTTCAACCTTGTCCCATATGCATCGTACGAGCGTTTCGACCACATCACGAACTTCGCCGCCTCCAATTCGCCAGATGCCAGTGTTCTCAGTCTGCGCAACTTCAGGAGAGCCCCAGGACACGAACGCCATCTCCATATCAATTTGGGTGAACTCCGGCTGCCTATCTTTGCGCCCGTCTTCATCACGAAAGCATTTTGCGATCTGGAAATATTTGTCGACACCTCCAGAGCAAATGAGTAATTGTTTGGGCTGCTGGGGTGACTGTTGCAAGGCATAAAACAGCGCGTCCTCCGTGTTTACATTTTCGGAGCTCGCTGTGCATATACGAGTCGGTACAAGAAACTCTCTGGCTCCTTCGGGGGACGACCTCAGGAGCACCGGTGTCTCGACTTCCGTAAAATCTGGCAGCACGACGTAAGTACATGGAGGCGTAAAGTGACACAGATGCTCGGACCCTGCTCATGCAAAACGCTACGGACAATTTGGGCAACCTGACTTCGTTTCTTGAGGTTTTCGGACAAAACAGTTCGTCGAAGATCCAAGTAGCGATACCGTGCTCTAATATCGTCATTTGCCTTGCCAAAACCAGTCTTAAGTTTAGAACTCGGAAGTAGGTGGGCTTTCGTACCACGTTATGGGGATTAGAGGGGATGAAAGGCAACGACCCGGCTGTATTTAGGACCGTGAAGTTATCAACCTGAACATCGATATCGCCAGTGGTTCCCTAAAAGGTAAATCGAACGCGTCAGTAGTGCGCGTACTGGCGAATTGATGATGATTCACTAACTGGTCGTCGGGCGTTCGGCGGACGCAACAGAACAGTGCCCTCAACTAGAATCGCAGACTCTACAGACACTTTGGCAAGCGCCGATAGGTCTGGGCTTCCCTCCGCAGAATGATTGACAATTAACTGCGTGGTTCCATAAGAGTCCTTGAGAGGATAAAAAGACACGAGTTTCCCCTTGCTTGTATTGGTAGATAAGTTTTCCGGCCTGACGAAAGGAGTCAAGGACCACAATAATCACCGCTCAGGAAGGATCCATCCAGTTAGGACAACTCGGGCACCCGCGTCACTAGCAGTGAGAGAGCCGCAGGTATGAGTTCGGCTTGGGTACGGGGCTAGGAAATGCGGTTGAAGACATGGGGATACGGGTGACCATGAGAGGCTGCTGACCACAGTGGGAGTGGGTAGAAGATGACCGAGAAATATCGGACAGGTCTTGTGATGTCGACCTGGAATAGTGCCTCGCGCCACGGAGATATTCGAACGTGCGGTGGCGACTGCATCGCGGCAGGGAACAATAAGCCCGTATTCGACAAAGAGACAGCATGGTGGTCGGCGGGAGAAAGTTGGAGACGCTGACAAAGGCCTGGCAGCAAAGGAGCCGAGAGTGAATTCGACGAGTCAGGGCCGCTCGCCTCGTGTACCACATCTCCGGACTTCCTGAGCGTTACGCGTTACCATTAGCTTTTATACGAAACACGCTGATCATCATATCGACGCGGTGCTTTTCTCCTCCACCCTCACTTTCCACCCTTCTTCGCACGTCGACCACGCGGCGATCATTTTTGAATCCCTTTGGTGGCGCCTCCCCTGCTCTATGTATGTTATAAAATCAGGTCGTTAACTCAACCTTGACTCCCCAAAGCACCATGTTGTTGCTCCAACTGCCTGTAGAACTTCTTGACGCCATATGCGCACCTGTGCGACCTGCCGATTTGGTTTCTTTCGCCAGGACCAGCTCCTTGATCTCCCCTATCGCCCAGCGCCTTCTCTATCGACATCTGTCGCTCTCATCTCATGCAAAAAACCTCAGGGCGGTGGTGGCGATTGCAAAAAAGCCAGAGCTTGCTCAGCACGTCAGGACATTTTCCCTCAGGCTGGATATGATCTCGCCCGTCTTCGGCGCGTTCTATCACCTCCTAGGAGTGGCACTGTCCAGCATGACTGAACTGACATCCCTCGACCTCTTCGTGGACTCCACCGCGAGCTGGGTCCTATCCCAAACGCGTCACGCGTATCCACGGCTTCTACACTTCGCCTCCTCATTACCTTTCGACGACCATGTCGCCGAATTTCTCAGTAGGACCGATGCTCTCTTGGAGCTGGAGGTTGATGGCGCCTCTATTATGCCCATTTCCATCCCCGCGCCTATCCTTCCAGTCTCGTCTGTCCCTCGTCTATCCCAGTTTGTAGGCCCTTCCCATGTGGCTTGTGCAATTGTGCCCGGCCGCCCAGTCGAGAGCATCCATTTGCCCACAGGCGATCTGACAGTGGAAGATGTCATAAGCCTTGCCAATACAACCGCCCACGTGGTTATCTTCGGGGCCACCACCAGTTCCCTTCCCATCCCACTCCTCGATGCGCTTAGCCAGCGTATGCCGTACCTCGTCTATCTTCGCTTGATGGCGACCTGTAATTTTGCCGAGGCTCCCAAGCCAGTGAGTCAATCAAGTGTTTCATCTCAAGTTCATTTCTCTCACCGTGTTCCTACTTAGTCGTTTTATGAACAGGTCACAACAGCTTTGACATCATTACCAGACCTCAAAGGGTTTGAGCTCGCAGGGATGCAGTGGG
The DNA here is from genome assembly GCA_018850815.1 of Asterophora lycoperdoides. Taxonomy (NCBI): domain Eukaryota; kingdom Fungi; phylum Basidiomycota; class Agaricomycetes; order Agaricales; family Lyophyllaceae; genus Asterophora; species Asterophora lycoperdoides. The sequence continues at coordinate 16,867 of JABCKJ010000081.1, forward strand.
GCCCGACCCAGAAAGCCATACAAGCCGATGCAAATGTTTGGCAATCACAGTCGACTGTCGGCGACATTGTCGACGCGGAAGATGTGGACTTGGACTCGGATCCGTTCTTTGCCTACTATTACTAAAAGACAAGAGCTTGAAAAGTATCTGACTCTACATAATTGCTCATCCTTGTGCCGCCCAGACCCTATATCATACATACCCGGAGACCGGCGGCATTTATTTACCTGTAGCTAATATTCTTATTATGTGAACAACAGTACTAGTGATGCGCTATTGAATTGACCTGAGGATGATGCATGATGTTTGATGGGTCGCGACATGTGTGGTATTTGTGCCTTGAGCTTTACGCAGGGAAAGCCTTTGACAACCTTTGACAACTCGCTTCATGCAAACCTAAACCTAAACGGATGCTGTCCGAAAAACAAGCACCAGCACGACTCAGCATCGGCGGAAGCAGGAGGTGAGGTCCAGGCGCCGTGAGCTGGGAAATTGGTGTATCATGCAGGCGGCTAGATCGAACTTAGTTTATGAACAATTGATGAAGATGATTTTTCCTTTTTTCCTGGAGATGACCTTCTGGCATCGGGCCCTAAGACTGGCATCGGGCCCTGAGACATCAAGGAAAACGAAAGGGCCAACGACGAACGTTGGTACACGCAAAGTACTAAGTTGAAGTTGAAGTTATGTATTCCCAAACTGTGTACATTACATACCAAACTGTGTACATTTAACTAAGGTATGTAAGAAATACCCCGCTGGGAAGGATTTGTCCGAATAGACAGGAATGAAGAAAGGAAGGTAATGTAGGTAATGACGGTTCAATAACGAAGTTAGGCGACAGTTGTACCTACTTAGTAGTAGTAGCCTTAGTAATAGTTACAGTACACGAGCGAGCACGAGCGTGACTTCGGCTGGTCACCACTGGTCACGGTCGACTTTATCCACAGTGCGCGATGAGCAAACGGCCTCCAAATGAACTAGAAAGCAAGCTCCATCAGGCAGCACTTTCTGCTCCAAATAAGGCTCGTTTTTTTATCCTCATTAAAACGATCCATTAATCATAATAGTCGAGCAGGAGTTGAGCAATAAACAAGCGGAGGCAATCGCTCCTGATGTTACCAAGAGGCAGAATGCTCTCAACTTCTTGCTCGGTGTAGGGTTGTTCAAGTCCCTGGTAGACGCGAAAGGTAATGTCTCCTTTAGGGCAGTGTCGAAGAATGAGCTTGCTGCGTGCGTGATGGATTCCATGACTTATAACGGTGACTCTAACGCGGAATTGTAGGACGAAAGATCTCAACGGTGAGGAAAGCCTCGTCCTTGGTCATATCAAGGCTTCTCGAAACGAAGGTGTGCCTATTTTTCCCAAATATCGATCACTTCTGGATGATCCTGGCGCTTCAGGAATTTGGACAAAACATTTGAAGGCCAAAACCAATCTCCACCAAACCATTATCGACCGATGCTTGAAAACACTCACCCAAAAACGGCTTATCAAGCGTGTTCCTTCGGTCCAGGTATGTCTTCGCTTCATGTCCGTCTTCCGTGGCTTATGATAGACGACTCTCCCAGCATCCGACGCGTAAAATATACATGCTCGAAAACCTGGAGCCATCGGTCGCATTGACCGGTGGTCCTTGGTACACTGACAACGAGCTCGACGCCGAGTTCATCCAGCATCTTAGTGGCGCATGCTTGAAGTTTATTCGCGACATCGTCAGTCTTCACTTCCTTCGCTATCTCGCTGTGAAGGTTTAAATTCTGTTTTCTCATTAGAGCTTCCCGAAGCATCGCGGCGAGGACACGGAAGGGCCACTATATGCCCTATCCAACTCCCCGGAGTACCCAAGCGCCCAGCAGATCCGCAACTCGTTGAGGAAAGCGCGTCTAACGGAGACGGATTTGTCGGTTGAGCATGTGGAAATGCTCCTAAACGTTCTTGTTCTGGATGGGGAGATTGAAAAGGTGCACCACGCGTTTATTGCCTAAATTCAGATTTTTTTACGCCACCCTCGGTACATTCAGCTTCCCTCGTTTGGCGCTTCCATGTGGGATGCAAATCTGGGCGACGACGACTCGAACTCTGAGTCCGAACGCTCTTCAAAGAAGAAGAAGCGGAAAAGTGGAGACGACGTGGGCAGTAAAAGGAAGCGCAAGCGGGCCTCTAGTGACGAGGACGATTCAGATTCCGATGATGGTTCACGAAAAAAAAGCAAACGGAAGCGTACACAGGATGCCTCCGATAGCGATGACTCGGACGACGCGCACTCCAGCAGGAAGAAGAAGAAGAGCAGGAGCCACTCGCAGGATAGCTCTGACAGCGACGATGACTCGACTCGAAAGAAGTCCAAAAAACGGAAATCCAGAAAAGCTAGGGAGTCCTCTGACAGTGAATCCTCGTCTGACGACGGTCGGAGTCGCCGCAGCAAGAGCTCTAAAGCCATCAAGCGATCTCCGTCACCCCAGACTTGGGACGAATACGATACCAGCTCGGGCGGGGGGTTCGTATATCGCGCAATCAGACAGGAGCGTCTTGTGTTCGGGGCCGAGGAAGCACCTTGCAGCCAATGCCCTTCATTTGAATTCTGCAAAGATGGGGGTCCTGTGAACGCTCGAGATTGTGTATATTATGGCGATTGGTTGGTTGGGGGAACTCTTGCTGCGGATACTGGTGACCTGTGATAGTACGAGGTGTGGTCTAGACAGCTCCCTTATTCTTACTCGACCTGGGCAGAGATGCTCAAGTGCTTCAAATAACTCTATATTCAATGTATTCAAGTGCAATTACTCCTCTCCCAGCTCGCGGATAGCTTTTTCAACAAACTCCACCGCCTCATAACTTTTCAGCCAATCCGGAGAGTCAGACTGTTGAATGATTTCGGTCCCCTCCCCACCGACATACTCGGCAACCACGCCCTCATATAAATCCTGCTCATCGTCGAAGACAAACTTGCTGAAGCGCCATCCTTTTGGTGCTTCCTTGTCGACCAGAAGTATGTTCTTCTCCACATCGTACTCGACACGGCGGAAGTCGAAGCCAAGGCCAAGTCCGAGTGCTTTGGTATAAGCCTCTTTTATCGTCCATATCCAGAAGAACCGTCGGAGGGCCTCGTCCCGCGAGATGTCCGAAGACAGCAAGTTGCGTTGTTCAAATGGTGTTAGCTAGAATGAGGAGAGATATTTCAGCCTTGGTTTCCTTTGGATGCAGCGCACAGCATACCTGATCTCCAACACTCTCGACAAACGAAACAAGCGTATCGCGAGCTGGTATTCGCACTTTCATTACATCGACACCTATGCTGAATGCAGGTGGATTGTGGATTCCTGGTGCGTGTGCCATTGCGACAAGGCCATTATCGTGCGTTATGTTGTATCCGATTGGTGGATTCAGTCCTAAAGTCGTCTGCAAATCGCCTGATTAGACTGACAAGCCATGAGCTGCCCAAGCATACTTGCGATGTAGGGCTTTTTAGCAGCTGTTAGACCGAAAGTCATGGCGCCGACGGAGATCCCGCGTTGTTTGAGCAGGGTGCGAGTCATTAGTCGACCAATGAGAGTTCCTTCGGGGTTTAATTAGGTATGAAAACTGGATGTAGGAATTCTAGCTCACTGCAGGCATCTTCACGCCGATAAAATCGCTTTATACGAGCCGAACTTTCGGGATCTACAACCTGAAGCGCATTCTGGTAGAGCTATCCTTCAAAGTTAGTTAGCACAGTGAAGGATAGGTTTCTGAATAGGTTCACCCGTTCGGAGAACAAATCAGGCTTATAAATGACCGCCCAGACCTCCATAGATATTGAGAGGTGATGGCAGGAAGCTAGGCTGAGCAAGCAGAGCTGAGAGTAGACGATCACTGATTGGATTTCCAGGGACTCATATATCTAATCTTATCTGACCTCCTCACCCTCACCACCATGTCAACCAACCAGGAATGCGAGAGGACGTCCGTCGGCTTCGTAACTCTGGGAATGTTCATCATTGACGAATTTTTCTTCGCGGACGACGACGGAAACCCCACCGGTAGGACTGTAGATTCCCAGGGAAGGCCTACAAATTAGTTGAGTTGAATGTAGTCCTTACCAGCTGCATAGATTGGTGGAGGAGGCACATATGCAGCCATTGGTGCACGTATTTGGTCAGGACTACTCAACCTCGATGCTAGCATCTCCGAAACAGTACTAACGGCCGACCGACCAGGCTTCCCGACAGTGATATCGGAATGATAGTCGATAAGGGACACGACTTTCCTCCATCCATCGAAGCGAATCTCTTGGAATATGGTTCTGAGATGTGGATGTTCAGAGACCAGCCCCATTCACTTACGACGCGTGCTCTGAACTCATACCGGGGAGAGCACCGAAAGTAAGTGTTCTATGCTTTACTCTTGAGGCTGATCGCATATCCGTCAGTTTCGAATATCTCACTCCACGGGTACGGATCACACCCAAGGACCTCACTGGTACCAGAATAGCGAACCCTCGCATCATCCATTTCGTCTGTTCTCCAACTCGAGCGTCCGTGATCATGTCAGAAGTTTTGGCGATCGATGGTTGGCATCCAACGGCCATCTATGAGCCTATTCCCGTTGGTAATTCTTTTGAAAGAGAGAGGATCGCATCTAACGCGACACGACGTGAAGGATAGGTGTATCCCAGGGGAACTGCCCGCCCTGATTGAGGTTCTGCCTTCGATATCAATCTTGAGGTGAGAGTCTTCTGCTTTGGTGCGTGCACCGCTAACGAATGGATAGTCCGAATGCTGAAGAGGCTTTGTCCCTCCTTTCGATCCCTTTGCCACCCACACGAGCGTCGATCGAAGAGGCTGCAGACCGCTTGCTCCAATACGGTGTCGGAACTTCGCGCAAAGGATGGGTAATCATCAGGAGTGGTGAAATGGGTGCTTATGTGAAATCTCTTGAGAGCGGGGGAAAATGGATTGACGCATTCTGGGCTGAGAATCCAGACAATTCTGGAAGGATTGTCGATGTTACAGGTGACCGACTAGTCGAGTTGACCGGACCGCTGCCTCATCAGTTTACAGGAGCGGGCAATAGTTTTCTGGGTGGCCTTGCTGCCGGACTTATAGCCAACGGCGATGTTTTGAAAGGTGTGCTTGTCGTTTCCGTTGATGGCGATTTCTAGGTTGAAAGATTCCGTAGCGACGTTCTATGCATCTGTATCGGCTTCTTTCACAATAGAACAAGAAGGGCTACCAGTGTTGTCTTGGGACAAGGAAGGCCGTCCGTTGTGGAATAGTGATACACCCCAGAGGAGGCTCGAGGATCTGCTGGCACGCCACAGAAGCTAGTTGACATTAAATGTACACATGGTAGACATACTTACAAAAATACGAATAAAATACAGAGATGTTGCTATGTTTGAGTCTGGAATTTTGCCCGACTGGCAGCAAAGAGCTCCTCCTGCGCTGCCAGTAGTTCCTCCTCTGTCATTCCTGACTGCTCAAATTTTGAGACTTTCTTTTCTCGATCCTAAGAAGCTTTTTGAGCGATTTTCCCGCGGAGACAATGCGGAACGTACCTTCTGTTGCTGCTTGTGATCCTTAAGAACGTCCTCAACCTCCGTTGTGAAAGCGTCGAAGCCTAGCCGCTGGGGGGAGGGAGGGGGGTGATGCTTTAGCACACGTATCGTCTCTAGTGACAAGGACGCACCTTCAAAGCCGCGATGATATGCTCTGGTGCTATCGTTTTCTTTGACTCCTGCTCGCAAATTTCGTTGGCCTCTGACGATATCAGATGGATGAATTCTGTGAAGTCTCAGTATGTAATACTCTACTGAGTTGAAAGGAAACGATGTTCACCTACACAGCATTCTATCACCAAATCACGCGTCTCTTTGGCGCATACCACGTCCTTGGGCAGCAGTTCTGAGTTTCAAAGTAACAAGTGGAAAGTTAAGCCTTCGAATTGTCGAGAAGATAGAAGTAAATTTGGCACACCAGATATCATTTTGGCGACAGTCGCCTTTGGGAGGGAAAGATCGTCATCCGCGGGTGGTGGGCCTCCAGAATGCCCTTCGCGGTCGGACATGATTCACGAAAGGGTGCCGGCGGTGAGAAGTAAGAGGAGCTGAGCGGTCGTGCAATCTGCGGCTCTGTGCAGTGCAAGTTGTTGAACTTTGATGATCATTTGCAAGTCCGCCCGCGTTGTTTTGAACCACCATGGCTTCCGTACGTTCTTATTGCGATTTCGCGATTGCGCTCATCCCTCATTCTGATGCATGATGTATGGTTGATATTTCAAGGTTAATCCGGTCAATCCGAAGCCATTCCTGCAGGAGCTCACTGGCAAGCCTGTTTTCGTTCGCCTAAAGTGGGGGTTAGAGTATAAGGGTTTCCTCGTCAGTACCGATGGGTACATGAATCTCCAGGTAAAGCCCATCACTTTGGTATCCCCCACAGCCTTTCAATCTCTCTGTAGCTGGCCAACACGGAGGAGTTTCAGGACGGACAGTCAAACGGTGCTTTAGGAGAAGTGTTCATACGGCAAGTGCTCGATGCATTGATCATCATCTCTTTGCTAATTGTGTTTTCAGGTGTAACAACGTTCTCTACATCATAAGTTTACTTCTCCTTCTCGCCGAGTACTACATCTGACACGCACTTTCCAACACAGAGAGGCACCGGCCGATTCTTCGTAGCCCAATCCATCGACAACAGGACTGCATATTCTGCTCCGCAGTGAGCTACAACGCGCGACGTGGTTGCATGACGTTCGGATTTCATCCTAGCGCACCTTCGTCGAAAAATGCCGGTATGAAAATGACAGTGCCTTGGTACACAGGCTATGATGAGTGTAATATAAGTAAGGCCTATCTCGCACCACCGTATTACTTGTTCTATCGTGTTATAAAATAAAAGCAAGAAGAGGAAGAAGAACAAAAACCGATTCTGGAACCTTCCACAGCACTCCATCGTAATCTCTACGAGGTATCGTGAGCAACTTTTTTGTCGCTCGGACGGATTCGCACTCCGCCCAAAAGATTTTTTAAAAGATTTTTGTTGACTACGATCGCAGCAACAGTACACAAACAATACATACGCCTTGTTCCACGACCACGACCACTACCACGACACACATGGCAAAATCAATACGCTCAAAAGCCAAGCGCACTTTCCGCTTGAAAAAACGTGAAGACGGCGTTTACGCAGCTACCGAGGCAGCTCGGCTACACCGATTGAATGCGAAACTCGTCGCTGTCGCATCGAAGGAAAAGGAGGGGGAGCCCGCCGGGGAGGAGGGGGGCGACGTGGATGCTATGCCAGGTTGGTGTTGGTTCGCAACTCTCGGACTCATGGATGCGAACGACATCACGGTTGAGAGCATGGATGCCTTGACAAACGGAGGGGACGGATTGGTGGGGCTGCGGGATCGCCCCATTGGGAGCGGGTTGAAGCGTCAAATTTGTCTTGCTTGATCGGTTTATTCAATCAAGTTTGAGCCACTATTGACGCATCCAACCTTTACAGACCAGAACGACCCATCCAAGGACTCGGCCGGTTCGCCTATGCTTCCAGTTCCAAAATCCCATCATCTCATCTAATCCCTATTCTTTTGCCAGACTTAATGGCGGTGGATTCAGAGTCCAAATCGAAACCCATATCTACGCACGGACCGCGGGGATCTAGACGCGAAGAGTGGCGGATGTCGAAAGGGATGGAAGCACGGCCGAAACGCGAGGGGCTGAATCGGCAGGGAACGCTCGCTGGGAGACGCAAGTCGGGTCGGTCCAAGAGGAGACGCTGATAACACTCCATATATCATATCCCACATTGCACGAATTTATGTTTGTACTTTCATCTCGCCTGATACCCAACACGATGAACTGAAATTACCTACAAAGACCCGCTCCGCAAAAGTACAAAACATGCACTTAATGATACATTTCAATTCGATTGTATGGACTTCCCTGCCGACCGCCGTAAGTTAAATAAAGTAAGGTAATATGCGCAAGAGAACAAACAAGCTCGAATTCCAGCCACAAGAAATAACAAAGGATGTGAAGAAATTATTCAAGCGGGTGGTGGAAACACGAACGATTCCTTTTCGCTGTTGTCAGAATGAGCTTCAGCATCCCTTGCTGACTGGAGGTCGACAGATGAAGTCCGATGACTGTGGCTTTTGCTGTATGGAGAGCTCGCGCTATACGGAGAATTTGCACCGGAGGGGCTAAGACCATTGTCAGGCCTGTCATTCATACGTCGTGGATCTCATCTCTACACTTACGGGAACTCAGCCATAGTTATATGCTCCGTGGTGACGTGCACTTCTGGCCGTGTCAATGCGTACTTCGGCGTCTTGGGCATCGCGTACGGGGCCATGGTATGTCGGATGGGGTGTGTGGCTGTGATGTTCGACATTGAGTGGACGTAGACGTCGGTCGAGCTGAACTCCAATAGCCTAATGACCGCGCGACAGGCTGCTATAGATCTATCCAATCCCAGGTGAGTTGTGATAGAAGTAGAGTCGTGATGGGTTCGTACGTGATCGTAGCAGCAGGGATCTGAAGAGCAATGTTAACCCCTATGGTTTACAAATGACAAACAAAGCCGGACTGACCGTGGCAATGCTGCGAGGATAATGGGCGCGCCACGGCCATGAGCCATCTCGGAATCCGAATGACCATAGATACACTCACACGTTCATGGGAGCTATTTGATTAAACCGAAATGAGAAAACGAAAGATATAAAAATCCAGCGCTTACTGTTCAAATTGAGAATATTGAGAACCGCGGGGATGCAGTTCGTAGAGAAAGAAATCAGGAAGTACACGAGACCGTCCTGGAAGAGTAATTTCCAAAGGTCCGTCCGGGCAGAGTGCCTTTTGAGGAGGGCTAGCGCCGTAAAGATAAGAATAATCAGGTCGAAACCCATCGCTGGTGAAGAATGAAAATCAGCATGATACAGTGCCTTGTCGGATATGACCACTTGCTGAAGAAGAATGTTGTGTTGAGTAGAGATGGGTAAGTTTGCGTTACGATACAGGCTCCAATCTCATCATCCCAGGCCGCAGTGACGATGAACATCGTTCGGTAAAGGAGACCCCAATGGGCAAAGCAAAGCACCCCAAGAGAAATGATGACCAGTCGCTGGCGTTCCCATAGCGCGATACTGTAATAATGTTAGTGTAGCTCTGACATGCAGCTCTGGCGGACGTACGTTCGGAGCATAAGAGAGGTCGAAGCGCAAAGGATGGTCATATTACCAGTCCACTGAAGAGGATTAGGATGACATAAAGCCCCAGAACATATAAAACGACGCACGGAGTTGAAGGTATACAATGCCTTGACGAAGACACGATTAGAACAGACAGCAATGATCTCAATAACGAGAACATACTCCACAGTCAATCTACGACGTTACATGTTAATAAGGGAGGGATAAAGGATGATGTAGGTGATTTACTGGAGTCGTGATGTTCAAAGAGATAATTCTGACAGTTGTGTGTCAAAAGCTTGTTAAATGAGGACGAGAGAGAGAGCGTTCAACTCACAAGCCAATGAATGCAAACAACATGCAGTAACGACAGAGAAAAAAGAAAACTGAAGTCCTCGTTAATCCAAAAGGCTAAGATATACGGATACAATACGCACTCTGAGCATAAAGAAGAGTAGAGTGAGAGCGTGGAAGATACATGCATGAAAATGGCACTTTGACATACCAGAGGCCAACGAAATTTCCTCCGTCGACTGATCAAGGACCATTCGAAGTCGCAGGTCATGAACAGCTCCCATACATATACGCCAAAAAGCGCAAGGATGAGCTTGGAGAAGATGTCTGTTCCCCATGATATCAGCAGACAACTTGAAACATACAGCTCGAAAACATACCGGAGTCTTTGGCGATCTCCTGAGGGTCCGACCAGTTAACCATATTAGAGACGACGGGAGAAGGAATGAGAACACGACGCAGAAAAAGGCCAGTCGGTGAGGGAACTTTCCTCTTCAGAGAGCTAACGGCTTTTAAAGGCTTTCAACTTTTGAGGGCGCGTCTCCCGATCATACCGCCAGGGCTTCTCCTGTCTCCTCGTTACTTGTCCGTCTTCTTTAAATTATTTTGTCCCCCTCTCAGTCAAGGCACTGAGTAACCTTATTTGGCATTCCACTGATGATGGCCCCTAAGTTGGATGTGAGCATGTCAGCCTACGGAACGCCCGTTTTACAGGACATGGCAGCTCGAACGCATTTCCGTATATCTGCGATTGTGCCACCATTCAGACAGATCTAGACCAAAGCGATCATAAGGGAGGTCTTACGTAAAGAAGAAAGGAATTTCAGCGCATATTGGCCACAATTTGACTTTGAAGTCGTGGCATAGTGTTCTGAGTGGCGGCGTGTCCATCCATACGTTTTCTGGAAGTCGAACAAACCCGTAATAACTCGGATTGCTTGCAAAATCCTTGGGATATCCATGTGGCATTTCGTTTCAAGCCCGTGGAGTTCTCGGCTGTAGAGTAAGAGAGAAAAAAGTCAATAAATTCAAGTTACTTGCCTTCGGCCACAGAAGGGACGGATGCACTAGTAGGCTTTGATCGTGCCGTGCCAGTCCTTCTCATCCGATTTACGTTGGACGTGTGCGCCAGTGAGTCGTCGAGGCCCATCGTACGTTTGAAGCCAGTGAAGATCGCTAGAGAAAGCGGAGTTAGAGTTGGTGATTAGGCTTCGTGGAGTCTCCAACACAGTATCAATATCCCGTTTCAGAGTGATAGAGTCTGATTCATCCAGGCTTCGAAGAAAAATGTTGCTGCTTAAAGGAAAGGAGGAAGAGCAACCCTGAGGATCATGAAATATTAGGTCGCCACAAGAAAGTCTAGTGGGCCTATCAATCTTGCAATTGCGAACGTTGACTGTGTATGGAAGAAATGTCATTGAGTGATCAGCTACACCATACGGCGATGGTTCCATCGGCGCCTCCACTGACAAGCCAAGGCTGCCGACTGCACCACTTGACCTGAAGGACGCCGAGCCCATCTTTAATTTCGTGTCCCCGCAGAATTTTCAAGGGAACGATCAGAGGGTCCGTCATGAGGTCATTATACACTCTTGAGTGAAAGATCTGGATGGCGCCGTCGTCCGAGGAGGAAGCGAAGAGAGGATATGAAGGATGAAATTGGAGGGAGCGAATGGCGCGAGTGTGATACCTAGATAGCGATGTAATAATCAGGGTCAATTCTAACAGCAAATAAACCAAGCTTGAACCATGCCTCATAATTTTGTAGGGCTTGTCGCTGAGCTCCAAATCGAACCAGCATAACTTCCGGTCATAACCGCCAACAATGAGGTGATCGCCAGATGGGTGCACGTCCATAGAAGATATCCATTTGATACCAGGAATCAGAGTCTTCAAAAGCTTCTGCTCTGAAAGGTTGTAGATTCGAACGTATTGTTGTGTCTGAAAAGCAGTTGGTTGATGACGAATAAATGTAACAAATAAACTCACGGCGACAAAGAAATGGGGTTTGAGTGGATGGAAGAGAACCGTTTGTACGGCACCCTTAACTTTTTTGAATGGCGCTTGCGAATGCCTACGAGTAACCTGGTGGATCCAAACGCCTCCCTGGGTACCTCCCGTAGCTGTCATTCAATTATCATTTTAGCATTCGTTGTGGATGGCAACGGGCCAGATTGTCAACTTACAAACGGTCGCAAGGTAGTCGCCTCTTCGATGCCAAGTTACTTGTGTCGGCAAGCCCGAAGATGCAGGAAGGTTAGCGGTGAGAATTGGGGTGTCGATGGACCACTTGCTGCTCGGCGGCGTGACCCATTTAACAGGAGATGGTGTGGATGGTGCGGGAGGAAGGGTGGCAGGCGCCAACAGAGCCTGTGTCAAGGCGAGGACAGGACCAGGTACGTTGGGAGGGATGACGAAGTGAATTTTCTCCTCGCTAGGTAACGGGTAAGTAGGCGTTGCATGAAAAGACAATTCCGCTCACACTGCGACGACGAAGTAACTGACGTCCAACCTCGGACACCAATCCAAGGCTCCAATCTTGTTGTCGAAGTTCCAACTCTTGACCTCTCGTCCAACGTTAACCTCCCAAAGACTAACTTTGCCGCTCTCGTCGCCGCTGATCACCCAAGCTCCATTCGGGCTGACACTGACACATCTCGCGCGACCTTTTGTGTGAGTGAATTTGAGGCTCTTGTAATTGGGGAACGGTTTCAAGCTGCTAGGGCTGGGCAGTTTGGGTATAAGCGTGCTTGGGTCGAGGTTGAGTTTGACACGTTGAATCCTCGGGGCCAGATAAAGATCCAGTTGTCGGCTGAACCGCTCCTTTATGAAGCTATCGTAAGCCGGTACAAGTCGCAGCGCCGAGTGCTTTTGAGGGAGGTAGTCCCGTTCGCGGTCCTCTGGATCTTGGGCCTCCCATTCCTTGCGCTCCTCCTCAGACAGAAGATATTCCTCAGGGGGGTTATAAGATTCCGAGTTTGTCGGGAGACTAGGTTTTGGCGCAGGAAGGGGAGGGGGGTGTGAGGACGACGGTTCTGACCAGATGGAATAGAAGGAGAATTTTGAGGTCGTTTTTGGTTTTGAGCCAATGATACGCCCCTGGCGGATGGCACGGACAATTTTCATAACCTGTTCCCAAGTTATATTAGACTTGGGAAAATCCAACACCGACACAGTCCGGCGTACCTTTTGTTTTTCCCATTTACTTGGGACCCAGCGGCGCTTCGGTTCGGGTGCAGATGACAGAGGCATAACCTCCTCCTTTCCTTTTCCAGTGAACCATTCGATGGTGGGCTCATATGGGTCATATGCCGCATCAGGAACCTCGCCCGCGTATAGTCTGCGGATGATGTCGAGTTCCTCGGTTGTCAGAGGTTTATCCATCTGGGTGTTTTTATCGAAGGCAGACGTCCTTCGAGGGGCATTAGAAAAAAAGAGGGCGCGACACTATGCTGCAACATACCAAGCCGAAGGATCCTCGACTGTCGACAAAAACTTGTCCAACTCGTCACCACGTGCGGGACGTAGCACCTTCTTTCCATCTATATCATATCCAACATGGGGTAGATCGTCGTACCAGTGCATCGGTACATTTCCAACCCGGTTGGGGTCCTAGATACGTGAAGAACATAAGCAATGAACAGCGAGGAAAGACATCCTGAATGCTCACGTCCTCAGTGGAGGAGTCGGAGTCATAGTCCGGTTCTATGTCGGGGTAAACACGTTTGAGCTGTCCAGTAATATCCGATACGATGGTTTTGGCCCTGGGGAAGACGTGAAGAGAGTCTGCATCGCTCGAGTCGCCTTCTTCATCCTCCTCCTCCTCGCTGTTTTCTTCCTCATCCAGACCCTCAAATTCATCATCTCCGCTGTCGCTCCGGGTGTCGATTTCGGGGAATTCATCCACCCCCCCGTCATCGGATAGCGCATCTTCACCGTTCTCTTCGTCGCTCAACATTTCCAACTCGCCAGCCATGATCGCAGGAGGGTGAGCGGAGACTTCATCTTCTGAAGACTGCTTCCTTTTCTTCCCATGCTTCGTGAAATCCTTGACGGCCATAGCGAGCGGCCAGGGTTAACCTACACAGGTCCTACACAAGTTGGCTTTAACTTTTTGGAAAAATCTTGATGGAGGCCGCAAGAACAATAGCCTTTGAATCAAATAACTAGCAACAACTGGGGTGGAGTCCATTCAAGTTCAACTCCCCTGTTATTGACTTCCTGCCTTGCGTTATCTGACGTTAACATCCTCGACTTTCTCCTCATTTGATCCAAGATGGTCAACTACGGTGGTGGTGTGTTTCAGCATTTTATTTTCTGACCTACTACTTCATAGCCTCTGGAATATATATAGACGAAGTGTCCGCGCTTGTGGTCGACATTGGCTCGTCATCACTGCGTGCTGGATACGCGGGGGACGACACTCCAAAAGCGATAATACCGACCTCATACGGATACCACAACACTGGCGGAGATGAAGCGATGGACGTCGAAGGCAGCGACGCGACCCAAAAATCCAGATCAATGAAAAAGATGTATATTGGGCAGAACGGCCCTTCAATGTGGAGAGAAGGAATGGAGGTGGCGAACCCGATGGTGGACGGTCTCAGTGCGTTTCTAGCGCGTGATTTCTGGGTTTGTTGCTGAATTGTCCTCAAGTCGATGATTTCAGCGCCATTCCGCCGCTCATTGAACACGCGCTCGTCGACGTTATGCGTTGCAGAACTTCCGAGCACCCTATCCTAGTCACGGAACCCACGTGGAACACGCCTGCAAACAGAGAACGGATGGCGGAAATTATGTTTGAGGAATTCGACGTACCTGCATTTTATATTGCAAACACTGGCGTTTTGAATGCGTACGTCGTCGATTTACCTCGGTGCCACGCCCTTTTTCAACTCTTCCCCGTAGTTTTGCAGCAGGTAGAGGTACTGCTCTTGTTATTGATATAGGCAAGGACATGGCGAGTGTAACACCCGTCGTGGACGGATTTGTGCTTCGCAAAGGTAGTCGTCATTGATACCGCGTCAGGGGCGCTCTGACATCATACAGGACTTTCATATTCCCCACTACCGAAACTCGTCCACGCCCATGCGCGGCACATTCTTACGAGCCCGACTCCGATGCGCAATGGGATCGAGCTTCTACCACACCAACTAATCACGAACAAAGTGGTATGTCGCCCAACTAGCATATTCGGGTTGTCCTAACCTCGCCGAAAGTCCGTAGACTTGAACGCACCGCCTCGGTTCTCGATACGAGAAGACCGCCTTGCGGGAACGACGGACAGCTGGAAGATATGGGCTGAGCACCGCGAGGTCGACGAGTGGCTCATGAGTGTGGGCACGATACTTGAACAAGGGTGGAACGATGTGTGAGTATCAGCCTTCTACAGCCACGCCTCGCGCGACCACGACTCATTTATATTTCTCAGCGCAGCTGCCCAGCGTCCTCCTAAGCCGTACGAATTCCCCACGGGCTACAACACTTATTTCGGCGCCGATAGACTCAATGTCGGGGAACAGTACTTCCATCACCCACCAGCTCTAGTCGTACGCTGTTTTGCATTTTTTTCCAGCCAACCTCTCTCACTTCAACTCAGGCATCGAACCCCAATCTGCCCAAACACGTCCCAAATATGATCCTCGACACATTGCGGTCCTGTGACACAGAGCTGCGCCAGGTCCTGTCAAGCAACGTCGTAGTCACGGGCGGCGGCACCCTTTTCAACGGCTTTGTCGACCGCCTCGGCAGCGAGTTGGGCCGATCCTTCCCCCACGTTCGTAGCGCCTCTTCCTTCCCTCGGTGAACCACATCTCTTATCCTACTGATTCCCACCTCTCTGACAGGCAAAGATCCATGCTCCCGGAAACCCCATCGAGCGTCGCTACGGGGGCTGGCTCGGTGGAAGCATCCTTGCTAGTTTAGGCACTTTCCACCAGCTTTGGATTAGCAAGGAAGAGTGGCAGGTACGTCGTTTCTCATTATCTACGTAGCTCCAATTGGCCTGGCGCCGGTACTGATTCCCGTATGCTCCTGCTATCCCTCTTCAGGAACACGGCAAGGCGATCGTGGGCCAGAGGTGTAAATAAGTAGATGATTCGCGTTGTAAGTAGTGCGCGTGTACATTTTGCTTTCGTATGTAAAAGTTTTCTTGCTCTTCCGAATCCCTCGATAAATTATACTCAATACAATAACCCAAGAACAAATCAATGTGTGATTCCAGTGTGTTTTGTGTGTTTCTAAACAGCAGCTACAGACAGGAAGAACACCGCTCCCACCACCGTCGCCATTGACGATGATAGAGCTCTGGTCACTACTGCTCACCGAGTCACCGGTACACAACAGCTTCACCTCTCATGCCATGCACATGTACCAGCGATCACAGTAACGGCGACAACCAAACCCACAGAAGCAGTAGTTTCGGTGATGATGTGATGCAATGCGGGAGGGTGGGATGAAGGGAAGGAGGAAGGAGTGTATGTGTACAGAACGCACAATGGTGGAGTAAATGCTCCCAGACGTTCATTTACAGCGCGATGGTAAATAGTAAACACAGATTAACGGGAAGAAGGATTGAAGAAATGGCGAAGGAGAAAAAATGTGGGAGGTGAGGGGAGAAGGGGGAAAAGGAGCAAGGAGCGGGTGTGGTAAATATATAGGAGAACCTTATCGCGAGCACGGGTTTTCATCGTAGTTCGTCCAGCCGAATCAAACCAGCCATCGGGTGTGGTGTGTGTGTGAGGGAGAGGGCAGGACGAGTCATCCTTGCAGCATGTCAAAGAATGGAAAAAGGGTGGCCAGAAACAATAAATCGCTCAACGCTCCTCAACTTCAGCTTCAACTTTCAAACGTTCGTCCGCTCAGAACGCCTCAATCAGCTCCCTCCTCTCGCGCGCATCCATTAGCATGCCCAAGCCTCCAATCGCCTTCCTCCTGATCCTCGTTGCAAAATTCTTCGGGCCAAGCTCATCAGCGCCCGACGGCGGCCCACGGGGCTGTCTCGTCGGCTGACTTACAATCCTGTGCAAGACAGCGGAGGGCTGCTGAGCCTGAACCTGGCTGTGGTGGCCGTCAGAGACGGCCGATGCAGGGCGGCCGATGCCGAGGCCCTCGTACAACTTCTTTGCGGCCTCCTCGCGCGGCGAGAGGGACGTTTCGTTGGACGAGGGTGTCGTCGGTGACGAGTTGGAGTCCGCGGTGGATGAGGAGGACCCAAACCCGTCATCGTGGTCAGCGCTATCGGACGTGTCGATGGCGATAGCGGGCATGACGTGGGCCGCGGCGCCGCTGAAGTGCAAGGGGCGCGGGCGGAACTTGGGGACGCTTGCGGAGGAGGGAAGGGGGGGAGATGCGCGCTGCGCGTCGCTCGGGGGTGTCACTTTCACACTGGGGGACGATACGGCACGGTTGTTTCCGCTCAGGACAGAGTTGTTATTCCCGCCGCGCCTCCACGACGTCGCTGAATCGGACTTGGAGGAGACGGCAGGCACTGCGACGACCTTGGCGGCGATGTTGTTGGACGCGGGGTTGCCCAGGGAGGTGCCGCCACTGATGACGGTGGTCGAGCCGGGGGTTGGGGGAGGAAGAGGGGTTTCGTCGTACTCCTCGACAGCATACCTAGCATTCGAGCTCGTGGTGCGGCCGCCGAATTTACCGCCGAGTGCAGCAGTCATGGGTACTTGGTCCTCGCCACCGACGCCGAGCTGGGCTCTCATCTGCTCAGCCTGATTGGCACGGCGCAACTGGGCGCTCAAAGCCGCCGAGCGTAGATCAAAGGAGGTGGTAAGAGGACCAGCAGTGGCGGGTGGATTGAATCCAAGACTGGCACGCCTCTGGCCTTGGACTTGTGCCTGTTGCTGCTGCTGGCGCTGGGCCTGGGCAAGCATCTCTGCCTGCATTTGCTGAGCTTGGATGGTCTGTGAAGGATGTTAATCGGTGCAGGGAGAGATCTCAGCGAGTGACAGACCTGAATGCGCATCATCTCGAGCTGCAGCATCTGCATCTGGAGAGCCTGATTTTGCATCTGGGCCGACTGAGGCACCACGTTGGTGGTGTAGGCGGCGGGGCTAAAGGGGACGCTGTTAGGGTTCATGCCGCGGGGAGCCTGCTGCTGCTGTGCGGAAAAGCGGTTGTTGGGCCCATCGACGGCGGCGGTCATGGGCATGGTCCGGGCGCCATGGGCAGCGTAGACATTGTGATGGGGGATTTCAACGATTTGATCCTCCTCCTCCTCCTCCTCGGGAAAAGGCGAGGAGTGGTGGTGGTGTGAGGCGAAACGAGGGACACTGAAGGTAGCGCCGGGGGCGGCGGTGTGGGGGATGCTGGAGGAGGTAGATCTGACCCCGCCGGTGCGCAGGCCAGAGAGCAGAGAAGCACGGTGGTTGGGTTGGGCGGTGGTCATGGCTGAAGATAGATACGGCGATTACGGATTAATTAATGAACAAGGGTACAGCTGGCGAAAAGTCAGTCCTGTCGCAGTCAGCCGTGGTGCTGCTCACTGGCGGGATGGACGAGGCAGAAAAGAGAAGCGATGAATAGAATTTTTTTGTGGATTGTTGGAATAAGACTATAAGAGAAGAAGAGAGGAAGCTGGAAGTGGGAGATAAGAGAAAGAGGCAAGAAGAGAGTCACAGCGGCCACCAAGCCAGGTCACTGCGAACCACACATCAAGGGCACCCATTCAAACTCCGCTACAGGTACTTTTTCGCCGACGCCCGCACCCGTCCGTCAAATACTCCGCTCCGGATTGCAGAATGCGCAGTGTGGAACGGATTGAGCATTGTCTGCGCCATTAGTACAGTCTCTGGGCGCACCCGCAACACTCACTTTCACATACAGCTCCCACACATCCATGAAAAACTGCCGGATCCCGTCATCATTCTTGCCTTCGTGCAACAGCACAAACTTCATGTCTGCAACAAGTCAGAAGCCACTCGCGCACAAGCCATCACGCTCACTGCCGGGGGTGATGAATGCAGACACCGTCCACTCGTTGAACTTGTCTACTGCCTTGAGATACCTGTCTCCCACCGCACGTCAGGGACGCTGATGCAACATCCCGATCACACGTACATCGTATTCTCCTTGCGCATGACATCCTCAATCACGTCTAAGCTCGCATTGGCTATCATCTGAATTACATGCCGGTCCTGCCCGCCCCCCATGCGTACGGCGCCCCCCGCCGCCGAGTGGTGTGTCGACGCGCTCGAGGCACCAGACAGCGCCGTCAGTGTCCCCGCAAAGGCCGACGTCGACCAGCTCGGGAGATTTGACGACAGGGGCGACGCGTTGTTGGGCGCGGGCTTGGACGAGTAGTGGGTAAGGCTATACAGCGGCGTGTCCGAGGGCGATAGCAGGAAGAGATGGTGGGACATGTTGGGGACATGGGTACGTGCACAGTCCACACGTGACACAAGTCTTCCTCCGCGCGTCACGTGCCACAAATGTCCTTGCTCCTCCGCCGCACGGTGTCGCTGGTGCGCCCAGTGCCATGCAGGCCTCTCTCCACGTTCTCCCCCCGTCTCCCGTCTCCAATACTACAGCTTGTAAAGGATAGGTCACTCCCAAACGCCCGCTTCTTCACATCGACCCCGCGCTCCAACCACCCACGCCCGTACCCGCACAGGCAGTTTCAGTCCAACCGCAAACCCCCCTTTCTAGGGTTCCTCGATCGCATCTCCGAGAATGCCGTTTTCTGGGGCATCATCACTATAAATGGTGTCGTCTTCGTGATGTGGACGCTGTCCTCACAGCGCATGGTATGTTTCCTGTGCAAGTCACTCTCATGCCATGCAACTTACCCATGGTATGACCCAAGAAACAAGAGAGAGACCCTACTTCCTATCGGTGGATGATGGACAACTTTACCCAGAGCTGGAGGAACGTCTCATCGGGACGGATGTGCGTACCACCCCATTTCTTTTCCGATCCATCCTGCGCCACCTCAGACACACCCCATTCCATCCTTCAACTGAATACACACTCACAGATGGACCCTCTTCACCGCCACCTTCTCGCATGAGAACGTCGGGCACATCCTATTCAATGGCTTCACCTTCTTTTTCATGGCGAAGCCCGTCCTGTCCCTCCTTGGCCCGCGTCATTTCCTGTTCCTCTACCTCGGAGGTATGTCTCATCACCGCCGCATTCCTTGCAGAACTTCGAATCTTACTCCACCTCAGGCGGACTTTTCGCAAGCCTAGCTAGCTTGGGCTGGAACCTCGGCATCAAGCACCGGGACTCCTCGTCGTACGGCGCAAGCGGTATGCCGCAGTCCTCATTACATCCATTCCTTGATATCTTGCCCACACATTGTCATACTTAGGCGCCATATACTCCGTCGTGTCATTCCTCGCGTGCGTCGCCCCCACACTCACATTCCGCCTCTACGGCATCATCCCCATCCCCGCGTGGCTCGCCGTCACAGGCATCTTTGCGTACGACACGTACTCCGCTATCAACGACAAGCAGAGAGGCACGGATACGGCGGGGCATGTGGGCGGGCTCGTGGCGGGCATGGGGTATTTCCTTAGTCGGCGCCTGCTCAGGTTCTAGCAGCCGACTTGAGCAGGTGCTGCAATAGTGCAATAGTTGGCAGAATCCAGAATCCCCACCTCATCCAAGCCAGAATTGGCTTTTTGTATCTCTTCGTATAGGTTGTAGAAATATCGGCGGCGACATAATGCTCAGCATAGGAAACGATTGCATTTAAGGGCATTATATGGACAGTGCAAGGGGTATTATAGTTGGTCATAAGTGGGTAATGGGGTGAACGAGAAAACGGGGAATCATACACAGGTATATGGTATGTGAAGTGCGAGCCATTGTCACATGCTTACTAGCTGTCATAACATGCTGCACATCAAGGCGACACAGCCGACGGCGCCAGCCTTGGCCCAAGCCCCGCCCCCACGGGCCTGCTCGGTGTACTCGTGCGCGTATCCAAGCGGCGGATCTCCTTCTCCAGTTTATCCATGCCCACGGAGGACGTGGCGGCCGTCAACCCGCGTGCGCCGTGCTTGTCGAACAAGTACGTCAGCAGATTCTTCTTCTCATCTGCGAGGCCGTCCAGGAGCGCGAACAGGTGCGTCTCGTCGCGCAGCACGAGTTGCGCCGCGATGATCGTCGCAGCGGCGGATTCGCGCACTATGAGGGAGGTTTTGTCATTCAATGACTAGAGTAGAAGAAAGAATGGGATGTCAGTATCGGGTTAGTTCAGGCGCATCGGAGAGGGGTAGCGCACCGAGATGAGTGTGCCCTTGAGGCGAGGCAGTTCCTCCTCTGCGATCTCCGCCGGGAGACGCAGGACAAACTTGCCCAGGGCAATAAGCCCAAAGGCGTATGCGGCAGCCTTGACGTCGTCGTCGGACGACGCGGGGTGCGGTTCGGCGTGGAAGGCGCGCAGGCTCGCATGCATTGTCGTGAGGCCATACACTGGCTCAATGCCTGCCGCGAGCGCATCGCGAATAGTGCTGGTTGCCTCTAGGACCTGTGTGCGTGGCATAACATCGTCGGGATGAGCAGGTCATGGGCACGTGTATTGAGGGTCAATTTACGTTGAGCTTGTTGCAATACCGCACGCGAAGGAGCACATCGAAGAGGTCCGACTCTCTGCCTTCGATGTATTGCGCTTGGTTCTCCAGCATCTCCCAAAGAAGGATCAGGCCGTATTCGAGCTCTTCCTCCGTCTGTGGGTAATGGCCATGAGGGCTTGCACAAGGCATATGGAATGGAGAGTGATTCAATGATTCTCACCTTCGAGGGCTCGAGAAACTGGATCAACGCGTTGAATAAGCGCTCGAAATTCTTGCTTGTCTCCCATAGGTCGGCATGGAGAGATGACAGGGACTTCGAGGATTTCATGAGCGGCGAGGGGCAGCCCGGGAATTCGCCGGGGCTTGGAGGGCCTGACGTGAAGTCGGACACTGGGTTCTCGATCGAGGTAAGTGCGAGCTTCTGGAGCAATTGGATACCGGGCTCGCCATCCACCAGCGCTGCGATGTAGCCTTGGAGCTCCTGGAGCTTCTCTGCAGGCTGCGTCGCACGGAGAGGGGTGCCTTGCACGACCACTTATCGAAGCCCAGCTATTAGATGTTGCTCGTGGCGACGAAAAAATCCACTTACAGGCCTTGCGCTTTAACCACCACCCAGTCTCATGTTTCTTGCCTTGTAGCACATCAACCAACGATGAGCTCCCATTACGCGCAGGGCTATCCTGGAACATCGCTGCTTGTCTCATGATTGCTGCATTTCTGTTCACCGGCGTGGCTGGCGGCAACTTCTTCGAAATAGGAAGTGGCGCAGGCTTCATTTTAGGTTTGCCAACCGCGTGACCGTTGCTGCTCCCAACCAATAGCGAGGGCGGGAGCATGTTATGCTGTTGACCCTCTTCCTCTGGGTCAACCAGCTCTAGCAGCCTCTCGGCCGCACTCTCCGCCTGTTCAGCGCGTGCCCTCAAGGCGTCTTCTACGATGGACCCAGCCATATCAGCGGCGGAGCCAGACGACAGCGCATTCGACGCGGTCGGCTTCGAATCATTGGATTGCGGAGACGTCGACACGTTGTCGGCGGGTTTCACTTTGGACTGCGGGGTCATTGGGGGATACAACTCGTACGGCGTGGAGAACGACATGAGGTTGATGGAATGGTCGCCTTCGGAATCGCTGTCGTCGGGTATAGGCACAGCCTGCGCCATCAGGAGGGAATCGTCGTCGTTGTTTATCATGTGGAGGGACAGCCTGGAGTGCTTGATGGGGAGAGGGGCGGCGGCGGCGCCACGGTTGCCATGGCCGCGCGAGGTTGTGGAAGGGTGGCCGCGCGAGGAAGGTGGGGATGCAGGGAGCGCAGTTTGGAGCGCTTGGCGAATGGTGGAAGGTCTGTTCACAGATGTGGCACTTGTAGCGAGTGGTGAAGAGGCTCGGCGGCGGTAGGTAGAATGCTCCGTGGGCGACGGTGGAGTAACTGCTCTGCCATTACCGACTGATCCACCAGATGGCGAGCGAGAGTGAGAAGGAGGGACACCTGTACTACTAACAGAACGATTCATTGTACTAGTGGTAGAGCGATTCATTGCACTGGCGGTAGGACGTGCCATGCTTCCCGAGGTTGTCCTAGCTCTGGCAGTCATTACTGGCGGAGAAGACGACGTCGATGTCCTGAGTGGAGATGTTGGACGTGTTGTAGATTTTGATAAAATTCCAGGAGAGGGGGCACGCCGCGTGGTTGGAGGTACATGGGATCCAGAGGTCGCCTGATGACGAAGGGTGGGTGGCGCCGTGGCAATGGCTTTCGCCTTCGCTCGGCTGGCAGCAATGGCAGCAGCGATGCTAGATTTCTTGACATTCTTCGGTGTCGATGGTGGGAGATTCGCCATCAGTTCGGGTTTCGGGCAAACCCTTTCGACCTGCTTGCGAGCGGTGGCATCTAGGCTATCGAGGATTGCCAAGCTGTTTGTGGGCCAAACCTCTTCAAAGACCCAGAATAGAAGCCGCGCATTCTCCCTCACCGACGGGTTGGCATCGGCAAGGGCTTTCTTGAGAGAATTTTGGATTATATCCAGCCCACCTGAACTTTCGATAGTATTTTTCGCGCGTTGGCCGTGGACCTCGACGTATTGCTTGAGATGTGCCACCACATAACTTCTAGTTTGAACAGTTTTCTCTTGCAGCATACCCCACAAAAGTGGTAGGGTTATACGAGGTTGGGCGGAAGCATGGGTGATGATCGACGTTACTGAGGCCTGAGACTGTTGTGCAGAAATTTTCTTCGTGAATCCGGCCATTTTCAGTAGATTGGTGAGCAAAGTGTCGCAGAAGGGATCGAGCGCCGTTCCAAGTGCAGCCGCTAGCTCAGAATATAGGGAGGCAGTATGTGCAGAGACCGTTGTACGAAGACTTGCAAGCTGCAACCATGTAAGCCTGGAGACCAGGAGAGGCGGGAAGCAGATACTTACAGCTTTTAAAGACCATTGAATGAAGCCATCTTTCAAGGACGTCAGGAATGCCTCCGTATATCGCAGATGAACGTCGCCCTTCAGCATTCCGCGGACTCGAACGATCGCCTGCTCACGAGCAGCCCAATTATGTTCGTTCTCCTTTCCCTGTACGCGCATCGATTTGAGCGTGTGATGACTGGTGAAACTACAAGAAGGGTACCTCAAATGGTTTCTGCATTGCGGCGAATTCGTGTTCCAAGTCCTTAGTGGAGGCAATCTGCAAGAGAGGTGAATATCGGAATATCTCCGGTAGTCAAACTAGGCTCACAAAAACGGGTTGAATTTCTGACGACTCATTCGTGGGTGTTGGTGGGATAGAAGGGCCTGCAGGAGGACCCATGGTGGCACGGCTACTGGGCCTCGAAAAATCCAATACACTCCCGTGGCTAGCGGTCCTGCCGATTCCGCTGTTTTGGCTACTGATCGTAGGTCTACGACCTTGGAGCGCTAGGCTTGGAGGCACATAGTCCTTTGGCTTTGTGCTGGGCACATCCCCGTTCTCTGAATTATCACGACTGTGAGTACTGCTGTTGACCGATCCACCAAGTAACTTCGTAAGGACTCCATCGACAATAGTTTTACGAACACCCTTCTTGGTCATTTCTTTCTTGAGATCGGCGCGTGCCCCGTCTGAAACGCCTGGGCCGGTGAAGAGCTCCACGACTGACTGTCGTGCGCATTCTCGGACATGCGCGTCAGTATCTTCGAGGCAATCGACAAGTAGGGGCAGGTAGGGTCGTATTGGGAACTGGTGATGAGCGCGTCGGATATGTACCAGCGTCAATATGGACTGAAAATCAGGTTGTCAATAAAATCGCCATTTTTACGGGTCCAGTCGCACCTGTTCCCTGGCCTTCCATATCTTGCTTCCCAAGCCTATTTCTCTCATGAAACGCTCAAACATCGCCAGAGGTGTCTCTGGGCCTTTGTCTCTTGCCTTTGAGGACATCGCGTTACCGTTCCCAGTTCGGAACGCGAGCCCACCAAGGATAACTAAGGTTTCGCGAGCCTTGAGTTGAGCCTTTTCTCTGTCACCAAGCCTTTCGAACACGCCGCCGGCAGGAAGAAGCGCGTTTAGAACTTGACGCAAGGTGGCTGCATCGACAACGCTTCCTGGGTTAACCGAAGATGTCGAGGAGGATGGTGACCGAGGTTGACTCGAAACTTGAGGGAGCCCAACTGATCGCGAGATGAGCAACGGCAGAAGAGGGGGCAATACAGCCAGCGTAGCAGTCGTTAGGTGTTGGTTGGATGTTCGTAGGCATGTCTTCAGGGTGTTGAGGAGGGTGTCGGGGTCGTTAATCTAGGATGTTGAGTTTTATTGTAGATCCACAAGCTTAACAAAGGAAATGATCACCTCAATCCCAGACTCGAACTCAGCTTGAAGTTTCGCGAGCGCATCTACCTTAACATCGACATCTAAAGGTATCATGTTGGCTTGTGGTCTTCAACAATGTCAGGGAACAATACCATTGCTCTTGCATTGATTGACGAGCCTTTCAAGCCTTGAGCTGCTGTCCGAGTCCATAGCGGAGAGGGCGAGAACGCGGCGAGTGGTCACGCAGAGCAACAGTGAGCACCAAGAAGCGAGCCGGCGTCTATATGCGTGCCACCATCAAGCCTCATCAAGCGCACATTGCCAAAATCAGTCAACTTCTTCTTCCCCAAAGCCAGACATGCGCAGAAGGCCACTGGCCTCCCACATTCATGCCGGTGACGACCGTCGAAGATAAATAGGTACTGCAGATATTGCAAGCGCTGTGTTTCGTCGAACGCGATCATCGGGACGCCTTCCGATGTCAGGCCGGCGCCAGAGCAACAGATAAATTCAAGAGATCCTATCCGATGTACGTAGCACAAAACAAAACAAAAAAAATAGCGGCAGGCCTTTTCACACGTCGAATGAAAATGAACGCCCCTCCATCGAATCCTAATTGTAACCCTCGAAAAGGGTACACCGTCGATAATGCCGAGACGTACTTGCACGAATTTCTCGACGTAGGGCAGATCTGACGATGAGGTCCCCACATTTGTAACAGAAATGGCTGTGGATTGTTAGCAATATCAAGAAGCGTGCGTGAGGGGAAGGGTAACATACGTATTACAGCCCGGGGACATGCACTGTCAACAGTAGAGCGTTCAGAGACATCCAGGCCCCATATAATCTCTCCAACTCTTACCGTGATGTGGTTGCAGCCCGATTCTTTCTGAATGGGGGTCTGGCAGCCTACCCAGTGTTAGAAAATGCACAATAGATAATCAAAAACCTCGCTCACCTGGACAAGCTTTCCATCCACGCCTTGACATGAGGTCCTGGAGCTCCAAAGATCCGTCGCACGAATGCTGAGGCCCTGAGGACCAGGTGTCCACTTGTTGTTGACATGTTTTGCACCACGTATACTGACAGCCTGGTAACGGGCACACTAAAATCTTCGCTTCTTGGTGTTCCTGTCGATCCACAAACATAGAGTGCCGACACCTGATCCAGAGTGAGCAAGGAAAATGACCACATAACGGAGAAAGGCACACCGAGCGCAATGTAGAAGTACCGAAAACGTGGACATCTGCAATTCTTCGAAGACCTTGTATTCGTCTTCTGTGATTCCTATCTGTCTAATAAGAGAATCCTCCAGAACTACAATGGCAACGAAAAATCAACCTCTCATCCAACTGAATATGTAAACAACCAAGGACGACGCACCACTAGGCTCGGGTGTTGTTTGTTCAACGACGCATATGGGGCAGATCATGGGGAATCGGTGATCATTCAACTTGGAGCGAACGTATTCCTTTATGCAGTCCCTGCAAAATGAATGCCGACACTGCGGAAGACGGGCCATATTATCTTCAGGGAGTTCCTCCAAACACACTCCGCATTTGAACAAAGACTGCTGTGTCCTAGAAATAGTGATTCTCTCTGCCGATAAGCGTACATCTTCTTCCACATATCGTAGTTGTTCTTCGATCGCAAATTCCTCTTGCAGTTGCAGAGCCGTTGTATGGTCACTTTCGGGGTGTCGAATATCAAGCGTTCGAGCAGAGCTTGATGCCGCAGCGTGCGCGGTGGAGACTGGTTTATTCCTGCGCCAATCTTTGGCGAAGCTATCATAAACAAGTCAATAGAATTCTCGGAGTGATACAGGCCAAACGCACTTTGGGCGGCCATCCGTTCCTTTCGACTTGGAGACCTCGTCTTTTCTATAGTACGCCTGCATATCGATGAGCCTTTCATTTGTCTTCTGCAATTCCACCGTCAAAATGGAGTTCTCGCTCTTCAGATTGGCCAATTCCGCGGTGAGGGCAAGGATCTTCATGCTAGATTCGAGCAGAGTCCGAGTAAAGTGCGCCGCATCGCCGTTATTGCGCTTCGAAACCAGGATATGACCACAAAACTGCTGCATGAGCTCCATCTGCCATTGAAAGGGATTTCCAGCACCTGACAACGAAGACTTTTCAAATCTGAATAGCTTCGCGAGATATGCCGCTGCACTATCAACATTCGAGTTCAGGATGAAACCTGCGCCAAGGGGATGATTCGGGCGAATATGGGAGTCGAAGACTAGGAGGACGTCCCCTCGTGAAGTGGGTATATTCATGCAGGCCACAATTTCCGGAGGTTTCGTTATCATCACAGCCGAAGATGAGGTCTTTGACGCGTTTGATAAGTCCCTGCGAGACCCGGTTGGTTACCGACCAGGAATTGAAGAAAAGGATGATCATGAGCTCACTGCAACAGAGCCTTGAAGCTGGCCAACTCGCACTGGCTACTGTAGATCGCTCCTACAAGCGATACGTTCTCACTGAAGATCGGGATGTCCAGAATATCCTCCATCTCTAAATGAGACGCTTTGGTCCAATAATCACATATCGACGTTATTTCCTATAGAGCCATCAGCCAGTCGAGTCCTGTCGCTCAAGGGTCAATACATACCTCGGCACCTTGACGCGACAAAAGCCATCGTATTAGCTCTTCACCAGTGAGTCCTGCATCTTCTTTTGCGAATACCAAACGAGCACAGTTCAACGCTGCGAGTCCACAGGCGGATCGTCCAGCACTCGGTGTCCGTCGTTCATGATACTGACTGACACCCTCGTGGGAGATGATCGCCTGTTTGCCGACGAAGACATCATCAAGCACGCTGTTGACCAGCTCTTGGGTCTGCTCTCCTCGATCTCTACGCTGACCATAGTCCATTGACGACAGCGTACCCGGAGCGTTTCACGCCACCTCGTGTCTTATCGAACCCGGCCATCTATCCCCACACCCCTCCGAAGCCTTGAGTCACGCATCATTCAATTATTTAAATCACTCAAAATCGAAATTGGTCCCCCCTCCAAAGAGAACTCCCTTCCAGGGCAGTTTGGGGGTTCTGGCGCGCGGTAAAACTGCGAAGATGAAAAGTGCGCTGGGGACACCAAGGCTTCGAACGGATTTTGTAGGGTTTTCTCGATTCGATTTATTTACCGCAGGCCTGTCCTCCCGCGTGAAAATGGGGCTCCTATTTAGTCTCATACTTTAGTCTCATACCCTCCTGCCTTTGCTTCTTATCTCGAAACCACCATGATCAGCGCCCCGCCAAACATATTCCCCAGTGATGAAACGCAAAAAACCGACAGTTTCGCCATTGATCCTCTCGTTGACAGGGACGGCGACAGTATTATGGACAATGTGGGCCGTCCACCGTTACCGCGAGTATTGCCACTGATCATCATGTAGTCTTCTTTCGAGATAATCGACGTGCAGAATTTAAGTACTGCTGTTTCCCAAGCCCTGCGAGCACCAGGTCAAGCAGACGGGGGTTTGGACACGATTCATTCCAACATTAAAGGAGCAACTGAGCTCGAAGCCATTGCTGTTCCTTCTCCCATTGGCACAGACCTTGATCGACGTGTATGTCGTTTTTTTTGTCATATTTAGTGACCCGATACAGATTCTCGCGCAGGACATACATCCTAAGTCGACTAAACCTTCGAGCCCATCAGAGGCCTCGACTGGGCCACAGAAGGATCTCGTGATGACGATTAATGGGATGTATCGCATACTTGACCTCATCGGCGAACAAGGTAGCGGAGGTCTAGGTAATTGTCATTTATACAGATAAATATGGGGTTATTGACACATTCATGTAGTCGACAAAGTTGTCATCGACCAGGAATCTTTTTGTCGTTTTGCCAACGATGTGTCCCCTGGGTCTTACACGTCGCTAACCAAGGTAGATTTCAAGGCATTGGACAAGCTCACGGTGCTCCCGATAGGAGTATATGGAGACAAGAACGAGATCACCTCTTTGCTGCATTCCATGGGCACCATCGATGCCTCCATGTTAGTGCGAAAAGTACTTCAAGAAAGCCTACCTTACTGAATATCTTTTATATAGGGCTGAAGCGCTTCGCAACTCAAAGGACGACTCATCGGGGCCTCGGCTGCGCTCCGGTCTGTACTTAGCAAGGGTGCTCCCAGTGTCCGCCTCTCGTGAGCACATCCTGGCCATATATTGGCCAGAGGATACAACGTGGTGCGATGATGCTGCCACTTCTGTGCACCGTAATCGTATCACCTTCATGAGGCACGTGTTTCCTGTTAGGATTATACAGTAATTCGCTAATACGCCCTGTAGGTATCTGACGAAGCTTGCGGATCAAGTCATATGCCTGTTGTCTCCTGCGCAGGGCCGCTCGATCATTTGGAAGGACAAGTTCTACGAGCCAGCTACCGCAGATATCGACGATGATCAGACGGACCGTCTCTTCACCTTCGAGGTCGCCAAGACCAATGAGCAAGAGGAAAACGTGACAAGTCGCCCAGGATTCAATGTGAGGGGCACTACATTACCATCATGGCCATTGCTCAACAAGGCTTTCAGATGTCGTCTCAGGAAATCAGTGTCGATCCAGCTATGTCTTCAACATTCCCCGAGCTCTCCGATGACTTCAAGCTGAGACTCGTCGCTGGGGAGACCTCGCAAGGATTTTTGAAAGTCGCGTACATTCCCTCCTCCGCCAAAACTACCATCCTAGGCCAAAAAAAATACTCCCAGTTTGAGTTGTCTCATTTATTGTGCGTTGATAAGCCGTCTCCACACTCCACTGATTATTCCCACACCAATTGACTATTCTATCTATCAGTGCATCAGCGTCGATCGAACTTCCGACAGAGATGGACGACGACGCACTTTTACTTCTCATACAGTACGGTCTTAAAACCCGGTATCCCAAATCTTGCGAAGGGTGGAAGAAGCGACTTGTGACGACCAAAGAAGAATGTAGTGCCCTCGAACAAATTGAACTTGACAAAATGAAGGCTGAGTTGGCTGCGGGCAAAGCCGTAGTCAAGGACTCAATTCTTCGTGCGTTGTTAGAGCAGTCGATGGCTTTATTTCCGTGAGTGTCGCATTAATTTCGCATACCTAATGGCTAATTTCGACCGAATGGTAGAATGTTCGAACGGGCAACCATGCTCCCTGACGATATGGTTGAGGACCTTGCATCAGATGGTATGATGATACCAGGGTTGTAGACGCTCCACTCACCACCGCTGTGTTCCCAGCTTCCATTTCTCAACTCTACAAACTCTATCCAGCACTTGAAGAAGAAGTCCAGAGAGTGATGCGAACGGATAAGTGGAGGAGCGTCTCTCTCAAGAAATTCCGAGAGTCGAAGAAGCGCCTCATCATGGCGGAAATATTTCTCAACAACAGCGGCGACTTGGACGACGACAAGCGCGAAGAATGGGTTAGGAAAGTTCTGGACAAGGGCTACACTCCACCCAAGGTGTCCCTCCTTGACACTGCCCTTAACGTGGTTGGCCTCTCACGAGATGTCACCTCTGAGTATATCACCCAAACCGAAGAAGCGCTTAGAACCACGAGTGACTGCGATTTCTTATCTCGCATGTCTGAAAACACAGGCCGTCATCATCCCCTGCTGGATCCTGTCGCTGCGACGATCCTGGATATCGCTCATGGTTATGTGCGGGACTTGATTCAGAAGAACTTGAAATACCTATCGGAGAAGGCTATGCATGTGCAAGAATCGGCTTGTCGTACCCAAGTACAGCGTCTGGGATTGAGTCGGCGAGCAGACCGTCAGCGGGAAAATCTGCAAATTCTGGCGAAGGACATGCAATTGGAGGTTTCGCCCACCACGTATGTGATGTATTATTCCTGATTAAAAAGTCATTCCTGGCGATCTGAACATGTGACATAATAGGCAAACCGTCAAATTAGACTACGTTGGTGTTGAAAAATATGCGGCAAGCTGGAGCACGGAAGCGCGAGGTTGGCATATGCTGCAACTGTGTCTTCACTGGTATTGACGGCCGGTGCCTTGCAGTGGCGATAAATGGAAAGACAATCACTCAGACGGAACCCGTCCTGGAATATCAGATCCATGTTTTAGGGTTGTCTTCCGACCACCGACACAACTTACAACTCGATCCATCGTTCATACCTTCCCCTCAGGTAGAGAAAAGACTCTCATACTCTTTTAGTCTGCCTGTGGAGCATCAAATTGTGTACGTCAATAACCCTGCGCCACGACCCATGTCTGGATGATGTCTAATCCTTCGCAGCCACATTCAGCTCCTTGAGAATCGAATTCTCTTGGTCATTGACGACCGCAGAGAAGGCTTGTCTATCTATCTGGAGATGTTAGATAGCATTGGCGCTGCTATTGACCGCGGCCGCAATCGCAGGCGCCTTCGTCACGACAAAATAGGCAAGGACATCCTCATAGCGTATGACGAGACGAAGCGAATGCTCTCTTTGTGCGCTTCAACGAAGGTATGGTGCAGGTCCGAACTTTTTTTTTCTTTACAATGCTTAAAAAGCCTATAGCTCCAACTTTACATCTTTGTCTTCGACGAGAACTATACTTCTCTCCAGGCGTGGGGTAACTCTTTGAATCTGGCTCCATGGTATAACTCGGACATCTCGATCTCGAAGTCATGCTTCATTTCTGGCACCGAGGAAATCCTGTTAATCGATACCAGCGGACAATCCCGAATTTTCTCGTTGATTACCCAACAGTTCCGGTTAGTACCTTCTCTGACCGTCCTCCAGCCGGCTTGCCTCTGACGGTCTGTGAAGTCCTGCATCATTATCTCTGCCGCGTATTCCAACCGCTGCCTTTACGTCGCCAGATGGCGCTTGTCTTATCCTCCAATATCAAGGTTCGGAATCTGCGACACTCCAAGCGTTCCACTGGGCGACATTTGGATCAACCGCCGGCATTTCTCTGGACATATCGCCACTCACAGGACGCGATATGGTTCTTACGTCTATGGTCAACCGAAATTCTATCCATCTTTTAGAACTCGATTCCCCATCCAATTGCTGCCGATCCGTCGCTCTGGACATCACGAAAAAGGCGACAGAGTTCATGTTCAAGGAAAAGGGCTCCAAAAACCATTCTTCTGGCGAGGCGACTGGATCGGTATGCAATTGCCTGATCGATTCTCATGCAGATGTCTGGACGCGCTTTCCTGTGGTCCCAGCAGTTCAGAGGCAAACAATCACCTCGGCGACTCGTCGTCAGAAGGGCATTGTATTTGTCTCAGAAACATCCTGTCACCGTTTCGAGAGATACTTTTCAGACTTGGTTCGATCATTTGAACAACGGTCAAGGAAACTCACAGGCGACGAACTCAAGAACATCGCTGTGAAGGCAATTCCTTTCCGTGATTTGATTTCATCGCTGTCATCGCAGCCTTGGAATTCCTCTGCGATCCGTGCTGGCGAATGGCTTGTCGACCTGTTATGCCTGATACCGATCCATATCGCAATCACTCGCGAAAATCGTTTCGTTCCGCTTAAGGATGGCGTGACCTCTGCTGACCTGGAGAGGACACTTCTCGGAGCAGAAGTAGGGCGCATTGTGGACAGCCTCACACTGGGGTGGTATGAATCAATTTTCCAATCTTACATGACTGACAAGGTACGTATGACCAGATTATCTGTTCCCAGAGATCTGATTACTGCTTTGCAATAGCCGGTCAAGGTCGTATCATCTATGGGTTCGTTTAAACAATAAATTGACTCCATTACCAGCTGTCTTACCTTTGTATCCAAACAGGCGAACAGTCGGTTGGAAAAAGTTTCTGTTTAAACCATTTGGTAGACACTTCCTTTGCTGGAAGCGCTATGAGAACAACAGGTAGAAATCTTTTCTCCGTACCTCACTCTCATTGCTAAGCCATCCTCCTCTAGAGGGAGTCTGGATGTCGGTAACACCCACACATGATGCTTTGATTGTCGCCCTTGACTTTGAAGGTATTCATCCGCTTGTTGTCGTGCTCCTGATTCTGTCTCATTCGTCCTTCTCCTGGCAGGGGTTCACAGTATTGAGCGTTCTGCTCAGGAGGATACACTCCTTGTACTTTTCAACACAGCGATCTCCAACTTGGTGCGTGTCTTGCTGATTTACAGTGAAGTCCGTCCATCTACTTATACACTCGGTACATTCAGGTGCTATTCCGCAACAATTTTGCTCTATCACGGGATATAACGGGCCTGTTCCAATCGTTCCAATCGTCATCGACGGTCCTTGACCCTGCTGCAAACCCTTCTCTCTTCAGATCTACGCTCGCTATCATTATCAAGGTTTGGGATTTATCTCTTCTCCTTGATCTTCACTGCTGACCTTGTTGCGCGTCTGTTAGGATGTCGTGGACTCTGATAAGTCTGAAATTGTTCGAGAGTAAGGCCAGGGTTCATTTTTTCCTGTGTGAAGCAGCTTACGAGGGTTACCTTGCGAAGATTCTCACTCAAATTTCAGGTAACGATCTTCATTCACTTGGACTCGTCTCAACAAATTTGAGGATATATATCTTTACCTTGGTAGAAAATCGTCCAAGAAGAGCAAGACGCCAACTTTATATCTCGACTACATGCTGGACGCTTGAACATCATTCCATGGCCAGTGATAGAATCCAAGCAATTTTACACCCTCTTCCCCGCTCTCAAGAGACAGCTGGACAGACAGGAAATTACCCACCATACGGCAGGCGAATTCCTTCACACTTTGAAGACACTGATGGCCAAACTCAAGGTCAGTATCTACACCGTCGGCTCCTTCTGCTGGGCATCTTAATCCATTTTTTCAGGCCAATGACTGGGGTGCATTATCCCGTATGCCATTATTTTCTTGATTTACAGTCCTTGAAGCTGATTTGCTCACATAGAAACCTTGGCTGCGCATCGCGCCCTTCGATTACGCAATATGCTTCCAAATGCCCTCGTTTTCGGCTTTTCTGAGGTTACTCCGGATCTTGAGCCTTTGAAAGTCTGTATTCAATCCTCAGATTGGAGACCTTATCAATGTTAATCCTCTTGATTAAGAACTTGGATACCGACGCTGTCATCGACAAACCCGATACACCCGCCCGGTTTATTTATGTTGGCACTGCAGATCAGCGAGAATCTGCACTGGCACTACTGTGCAACTCCTGGGTCAGCTACGGATCCCGTCTTCGTTCATCGGAAACCGAATGGATCGAACAGCTATCCTCTTATCTTCTTCACTTGGTCGAAATGAGGATTGAACACGTACAGGGATGGATCACTTCCAATCTTTCTCGTTTCAAGAGCGAAAACGCGAGCGCTGTCGAGTTACGGAGGGCGGTGGAGACTGCGATTGTCGACATGAGAGCAAATGTTGAACTTTGCAAAGTCAAGTGCTCCTCTTGCCATCTCTCTTGCTTATTGAGCCGCCGTCACGATTCGACGCAACCCCACGACTGTCAGACGACTCATCGCTGCCTTCAAGAATGCGAATTTCAAGACGAACATTTGTCAGAAGAAACAAAGCTTTGTGGTTATAGGTATGCTCAATGAAAATTTCCCAGGGGGATGATTATTGACCTGCGAGCCATCGTAGTGCCGGCCATCCTGGGCAGCATATGTGAGTATCCAAACTGTCGAACGATTCCCTCATGATGACACCAACCAGCTGCGTCGTCGACGCGCATCTATGTGGAGAGCCTTGTATGCTTAGCGATAAGCAAGGGTGCCTAGGAGAATGCACAGAAGTACGTGCCTTCGGTAACAAGTTGAACTTGTGGCAATCTGCTAACATTCCACAAGGTGGCTGGTCATCCTGGCGAAGATCACGTCTGTGCTGCTCGTGTCCATGCGTGCGGCGAGGTGTGTGATTTCTCTTTCGTGAATGCATCTGTCTGATCACCTGCTCTTAGCCATGCGCATTGGATGTTAGGCAGCATGGGAAACCATTTACATGCTCCGGCACTTGCAGCAGACCAAGGTACCCAACCTTTCGATGATGATTGGTTTTCACCAACTCACATACGGCACAGCGACGAAGCCCATGAACACCATATCTGTGACAACCGGATGTGTCCCTTCGAATGCGAATTATGCAAACGGCTGTGCTCCAATGCGAATCATCTTCACGGTCTTGAACCTGAGGCTGTACACCTTTGCGGGTGCGTTGCTGTCTTTCCTATTCATCTTCTAGAAACTGAACACAGGGTTTTACTTCAGGCAATCCCATACATGCTCCTCTCTTTGCCAGGCTGAGGGTATCTGCGAGATCGAAACTGCACCTCAATCGGTCGAGGCAACATTCACAGGCAGACATGAAACTTTTCAATATACGAAGGTGAGGGCCCAGAGCAATCGGCTGCAGTTTTCACTTACCGTTTGAAAAATACAGTATTCTCAAGGTGAGCTACGCAATCACGCGATACGTCATTCAATTCCTCAACATGTTGTTCTAGTTGCCAAGCGTCTTCAATGTGTTATTCTGATTCCGGCGGGCGCGCAATATCACGCAGGCAAGCATGTGCACAGCGCAGAGGCCTCGCCGTTCCATTTCTGTGAAACGCGGTATGTTCCTTCGCTGGGCTTTAGACATATGAGCTCACATATTGCCAAATGCTGACGGACTATCCATAGCTGCGAGAGTTGTGGTTACTTTTGCACTCTACCGCGCGGTATGTGAAGGCCGTCAATTTCTCCTGACGTAAAAGTTATGTCTTCTCGATAGGGCATTCGCAACAAGAGCATGAAACCAGCCATGGCTCCATGTCGAAGACTCGGTGGGCAGTCGATGGTCCAGATGGGACGGTACTGGAGCTCAACGGACGGAAGTTCTCTTCCAACGACGACGGGGCGCCAATGATGTGCAACCTGGTCTGCCATGACCTGGGCCGCCACGCCCACCTAGCGTTTTGCAGGACGGATCCGGGCGACGCTTGCGGAGGGCAAGAGCTTCAGCACATTCGCACACGCCTATTGCCTCAACCGGACCGTCCCAAAGACTGGATTACTCACAGCCTGTATTGGAAACGTTCAGGTATTCATCCATCTTCCTATTCGAGTTTTAAGGCACTCAACTGTTGCATTAGGCTTCAAAGGCAAGCTGTATGTTTCCTCCGTGTCCGTCTTACCTCACTATTCAATAGATCCGTACCCTCGTGACGACCAAACTCATTTCGCCAAGTGGTGAGTTTTTCCTCCTGCTCCATTGCTTTCGGGCACTGTTGATGAGATGTGATGTAGCGATGCGATGTGTGGAGGTAAGGATCATGAATTTGCATTCTGAATTGAGAAGTCAACATGTTACCCTAGGCCCCGAACACGCAGGGACTTCCTCTAACCCTGCTCAGCCATCGTACTGTACTTTACCCATTTTTCATCCCCCACATACTGCCGCTGCAGGAGGAATAGGCCTGGGGTAAGATCATCGCGTTCTCATGCAATGATGGAAAACCCCCTGAGTGAATTCGAAAAGATATGTTTCCAACGACGGCCACCTGTTCCCTTGCAAAAACCCGGCTGTTATGCAGCAGGCATTTCACGTGTATGTCTTCACTTTGTGTTGCGCCATGTGCAGCGGATTTACGGTTCCCCAGTATCTTTGTCATCGACAGGTAGGCCAGCGATGCTAGGTAAAAATGGCAATAAATCCTAACTTCTGCGACAGATCGGGCTCGATGGGCTGCGCCGATAGGCATCCATTGCCCGGAACACCTGCCACCGCACTTATCAGCCATTCATCAAATAACAGGCTTGGTGCCGTTTATTCTTCTCTCTATGCCTTTTGGTTGTCTCGTCAGGCAGCACTCGATGCTTCCCGGTCAACGGCAGCTGCAGTGGCTCGCAGGGATGCTTATAGTGTCGTCTTGTTCGATAACTACGTCACCTCTGTCATCCAGAATGACATTACAAGCACTCCTGACCAACTTCTAGCCGCCCTCCTACCTCATCACGCAAGAGGCGGGACAAACTACACATCCGCTCTCAACGAAACAGAGCAGGTGATGCGGAGGCACTGGAGCACTGAAAGGTGATTATTACATATTCGTTGTTGCTTTAACGCACAATTGACTGGTTCTGCAGGGCTCCTGTAGTCATCTTTTTGTCAGACGGAGAATGTAGTGTGAATGATGCCACGATCCGCACTGTTTGTCGCGCAGCCATTGCACTAGGGTCAGTCATACTTCTTGCTATTTGGATTCATAACATAATGACCTCCTGGCTTTGTGCTATAGAAAATCGCTCTCCTTCCACTCTGTGGCGTTCGGACCGGGCACTACTACATTGCGTCGAATGGCCCAAATTGCCCTTGAGGTTCAAAACAGCGCGCCTCGTGACCCTCTTCTCCCAGGCACTGCTGTGATTGACTCCTCCTTCACTGAGGCACTTGACACGGTCAGCCCCCATAGTTCTGCTCGAAATTAACCGGTATTCTTAACCATTATCAAAGGTTCGATTGGCGGAGACCTTCCTGGGCATTGCAGAGTCACTGCGGAAACCTCGTGGCTCATTGATGCATTGAAAAGATTGAAAGAAATACTTACACCCCATGTGTGTGATGAGGACAATATGCGACTATTCATGAAATTAGAATGTGTTTACCGAAGCATACCTGTAGTGCTAACGGTACTATAGATGATGTACGTTGTCCGAAACGTCGCCGATTCTTATTTACGGCTTCTTATCCGAGTGCCCTAACGATTTACCAGGCTGTAGCTGGTCACGAAGCCGTCGTTTCTAGGGAATGTCATAGTCAAATATCAAGACGGGAGCGCCACCCGAGGTAATGACGAAGACGCATACCAACACCTTGAGCTCGGGGAAACCACCCTCCAATTTTCGATCCCACAGTAGGTGCGGGGGATTCGAATCTACGGAGAGCCACACACGGAAGCGGCCTGCGGTCTCTTCAGAATTACGTGGAATCAAGGTCACGGCCCCAAGGACTGGAGGCGGGAAGGTCAGGAGCAGTTCAGTCTGTGTCCAACTTGCGCGATGAAGCCTGATAGAAATCATTTAAATCGGACATTTGAAACAGAAATACATTAATGTCGTACCAGCGGCACTGAATAAATCGCCTGACATTGTCAGAGGTAGAGCACTGGATTAGACAAGATGCGCACTCTATCGCAAAACTCGATCGTCACAGTTGGGATTGACAGCGGCTCTGGGAAGACAAAGGTCGAGGCATCGATTGGCGCAGATTGCGGCGTAGACAAGGTTTCCTGAGCCAGCTGTTGGCAGGAAGCGTTGACTGACATGGTGGTCGAGAAGGACATCTGAGCTGATCAGAGCATGTGACGCTAATATGCCTTGATTTGTGGACGCGTTGTTTGGCTCGCCTACGCGTCTCTCTCAGTGCATACTACCATCATCATTTCCTGAATGACTGGCGTCGACGTGACTATGGAAGGCTCTCAGGAGGCAGAAACATTTATGAGGAGCCTATTACCTGTGAAGAAGTGGGTTGTCCACAGTAAGTCGGCCACAGTCATCGTTCTGCGATCTCTGAAAGATGATCGATTTTTACAGTTGAAGTGCGTCTGCGACCAAGAGCTGCTGCGCGCTTTGATACCATCAGGAACCTGGTGCAAACCTACATTAGCTCATTTGACCGAATTGGTCTCCCTTCGACCCTCGATGGCTGGCAAGACGTCCCAGAACTCGCTGCGTCCGTCGAAAGGATCGTCGCCTCGGAGTCGACATGTCCCTCACACACCCTGGCGTTAGAAGAAATGGCACTACAGATACATGTCTATCAGCCTTCGGACTCTGAACTATTTGAGGAGTTCTCGAACAGTGCTGGGGTAAAAGACGACGACGACGACACAATGGCTGCAAGCGTTTGCGACTTGCCCAATAAAAGTTGGGAAGGGCTTTGGGACTCGCTTATATACGCGCACGACATCAAGATGAGGCTCTTGGACTATATTCACGCGACTTTAGTGTTGAGTGATGCTAACGTTGATTGTGAGTTTTTCTCTTTTTCAACAAGCCCGAATGCTCAATACGCGATCCGTAGTCAATCTTGTTTCTTGGAACCGCGTAGTTCTGCTTCACGGACCCCCAGGAACTGGAAAAACCTCTCTCTGTCGTGCACTGGCACAAAAGCTGTCAATACGGCTATCCCATCGGTAAGCCTTTGTACCCTATTTCTGAAGGTGCAGCCGAACTCGGTCAAATTCAAGGTACACCAACGCTCGATTACTGGAAATTAACTCCCATTCTCTCTTCTCAAAATGGTTCTCCGAGTCTGGGAAGCTCGTGCAACGTCTCTTTACTAGCATAACGGAGCTGGCAGACGAAGAGGATGCGTTCCTTGTCGTTTTGATCGGTATGCATTCCCCACTCTTCCAAGGAAAAATACCAATTCCCCTCAGACGAGGTTGAATCTCTGACTGCCGCCAGGGCAGGTGCAATGGCAGGGACTGAGCCATCGGACGGTCTACGAGTACGTTCACGTCGTTCTTGTGCTTGGCACAATAGATTGACGGTCCGAACAGGTCGTGAATGCCCTTCTTACCCAGCTCGATAAACTTAAACACCGGAAGAACGTGTTAATCATGTCCACTAGCAATCTTGTGAAAGCTATCGGTAAGCGTCTCTCCGTCATTGCGGTTGGATGTGTTCTTACTTACAGCGCCTTAACAGACAGCGCATTTGTTGACCGAGCAGATATCGTGCAATATGTAGATCTCCCATCCCGCGAAGCCATCTACGAGATCCTCCGCACATGCCTATGTGAGATTGTGGGCAAAGGAATTGTCGCAACTGTCGTATGTCTAGATCCTACGAATCCTAACAGGACCAACCGTTAATCAAATATCTCTCAATCCTACATAGAACGTCCCAACCCTCAGACAAGCACAGATTTACGAGGCCACCTCAAAGACGGCACCTTCATCGGCATCGCTATCGGCCAACGACCCACACATAAAGACCAAAAATGTTGCATTAAGACTCCTTGCACTTGCAGCTCAATGTAGGGTGCGTGTTTTTTTTTTCGTATCTACCACTCGCATCGCCTATACGTGCTTTTTTAGGCTCAAGGACTATCCGGGCGCGCTCTGCGCCGTCTTCCAGTCCTCGCACTCGCAAGGTACATCGGCATTGGGAACGTCACGAGTTTCGGCGGGACTGAACCAGGCCAGAGCTCGTTTGGAGGTGCTGACGTTGACGTGTGGATGGATGGAATGGAAAAGGTCGTCCGAGAACAGACCAAAGAACTCGAGAGGTTGAACTAAAGACCTCGATCTTCACTAATACTTTCCTCGCTTTCTGGCTCTCTGCTTGACTTGCCATCTGTATCACATACTCACCCCTGTACATACCCAATAGAGGAAACGAGTGTAGCCATTATGAACGACATCCCTTGCTGACACCCCTTGCACAAGTTTGATTCAGGAATCTGCCAGATGTGCATTAGATGTTTTATGCTATTACTACATGCTCGTCGGTGGCTCTGGGCCGCCACGACGCTGACCACCGTCGCCACCTCTATCACCCCCAAGCACGCCCGGTACGCATGCTCCCAGCTGCGTCCCTTGGCGTGACCTCCCAGTAGCATGGACGCGTAACACAATAGTATAATGCGGCCATGGCATAGCGTTTCGGGGCCTTGCCACACGATAAGGACACGATAAGGAGGAAATCTAAAACGAGACGTGTATCAGATACGGAAGTGCGGAGGTATTGTGAAATGATACCGTACATTATCCCACACCAGCCAGGTTACCGACGCTTTAGCGTAGACGTCAAGTGCTTGGGTACAGTTTGCGATACAGCGCCACTCAGCTCCGCCTTGGCCGCAACCTGATTGCTATGGAAGTAGGTCGACGACGAGGACGGCGTATCAATGCGCGCGGTATCGGTCGCACCACGCGGGTCAACAACCACCTTCGGCTTGAACCCGACCACGCGCTGCCACTCCTGCCTGCTGACCTTCCGCCTCTGGGCCTCGTTCGCCATGTACACGTCCTTGCCAGCCCATACGCGGCGACCCAGCCGCTCCTTGACGCGCTGGGTGTTGCGACCTAGAACGGCCCGCAGCCGCTCCTGGAACGCCTCGATCTCCTCAATATCGCGCTGCAGCACGCGAAGGTGCAGATCGATGTTGAGGCGCTTGATGGGGGCTGGTGACGGCGGCGGGGCAGAATCGTCGATGTCAACGTCGAATACGGAGCCGGTGTGCGGTTTTGGTAGGCGCTTGCGCTCGAGCAGCGAGGGGAGGCGTTGGTCGGATGGACCGGATGCTGGGCGGCGGCGGAAGGCGGAGCTGGCGTTCGGGTGCGCGGCAAAATGCGCGGCGCGACGCTCGGCCTTTCTCTCCATATTCACCTTGAAGGTGGTGAAAAATTGCAGGCTACCTTTCTTCCGCTTCAGGATTGATGGTATTTTGCTCGACAGCCAGCGCATAAGGGCTACGTTCTTGTCCCGGTTGCTTTGACCCAATACCGGGAGAAGGGTTCCGCGGTTGATGGCAAAATGCGGGGCAAAGACGCGCCGGAGAGGGTAGTGGTAGACGTTGTACCGCAGTTTGGAATCGGTGGTGCGATCCAGTTGCATGGCTTCGAGGAGGTAATGTCGCGCCAGCGTCGCGTGCCCGGCTCGACATAAATGTCGGATTAGCATGTTGTACGTGGTAGTGTTGGGGGAGGCATGTGGCGGGACGTTTCCCTGCGTTTTGGGGGTATCTGCCACACCTAAGTCGTCATCGTCGTCGAATGAGGAGAACAAGTGGTCGTTGGCGCGGGGAAGGGGCTGAGTGAGAACCTCGAAGGCCTGTACAAGCTTGGATACGTTGCCAAAGCGGCCGAGAATGTCGATGGTCGTGTTGAGCGCGGCCGTTGAGAATTGTTGTGGCGCCGAAAGGCCAGGAAGAGGCGTCTCCGCCATACCCAGGGCGGCCTTGAGAGTTGGTTGGCTTGGGTGCTGCAACGGCGGCCGGTCGGGATTGGACAAGTCAATGCCATATCCCCACATCATGAGTTTCTCGAAGGCATCGACGTCCACTGTTTCCTTCAATATTCGAATGGTCAAATCGAGGTTAGCGGATGTGAACGGAACTTGAAGCGACTGCATGTCTGAAATGAGTTCCGACATCATGAGATGCGTCTGAGTTGTCCTCTGGGGCAAAAGCTCTTCCTCAATGGGAAGAGTTAACCGGTGCGCGATGGCCTGCAAGCAGAGTCCAAACGTCTTCGTCCTCGGAGTTATACCGGCACTTTTGGTGATCTCTTTGTAAACCTGCATGGCGCCAACGTGGTGTCCGACTGCAGCAAATTGCTCCAGGATAAAATGGTAGTCTTCCAGCTCTGGCTTCTGGTCAATGGCGCGTATATTACGGATGACTGTTTGGAAGCGGCCCTCGTGAATATGGGGAATTGATGGGACGTTCTCGGCGACTATTCGCCTGACTGCAGAAACGCGCAGTTGGGCACTTGGTGGCGTGCACTTCCTGAGGACAGACTGGTGGACTTGCAGTGGTAGCTGGTCGTATCCCATGACATTGAGAAGGTCGGTGTAGTACGACCACACGCGAGATGGACTCCCACCGCGGGTCAGCGACTCCTTGAGTTCGTGAAACTTGCGGTAACGAAGATAATCCTGTGGGCCGGATGTAGAGGCCTCCGGGGTGGGTGTAGCATCGGAATAGTCGGGAGAGAGTGTGAGGGTAGAGGAGAGCCGCGTCGCGGCGGCGAGGAGCCTGTGGGATGATGTGCGGGCCACAGAATGGATGACTGGAGCAACGAGAGCACTGGGCATTTGAATATGGCGCCTGGGGCAAGCCCCTCCGTCCGGTCGTTTGCAGCAAGGGCGTAGTATGTCGGACCCCGGTCAGGCAAAAAATCTTTGCACGTGAGCGTATTAGCACCCGAGGGCGACGCCAAATATTGAGCAACGCGGATCGCCAAAAGTCATCCATGGTCCGTGCGCGCGCACGCAGTATATAAGCCGCCGATTGACACCTGAGCAACTCATACTTACCTTGATGGCACAAGCCCCTTCACGTACCCGGGTTTGTGGGCCGTGGAGACTCTCCATAGCACGGCGACCCTGTCCATACAGGGAGTGTCTGCGGCTTGTATGGGCTTCGGCTCATGCACCGTCTCAATATTTTCCTGTGCCGCTCCGGCCACTCTGGCTGGGCGGCCGCTCTTTTTTTGTTTTTGCTCTGCGCTAACCCTAACCCTAGTGTCAGAGCACACAATACACTTTCATCACTGCTTGAGGTGTTGATTGATTTGATTTGGTCTCGAGGCAATTGACGTTGGTCGTGTACTTCATTCACAAATTGACTTTCTGTAGTGTGTTCAAAATGACAATTTGATCTGTGAATGACACCACAAAGGCATGCTAGCGCTGCAATGTCTCCTGTACAAGACCATCCTATGGTCGCCTTGTTGTCGCGCAGTCTCGTGACTCTCGTCGACCTCGCAGAATGCCCAATCAATGCCATGATCCAGCAAAAAACAAATACAGTCATAGTGCACACCATCATACACCCATCCCGCGGCAGCCAGTACAATACACATTATCGCACAGATTCCAATGTTTCCATCGATGTGACGCTGTTTCCGCGGATAACCTGCCCGCGACAA
This sequence comes from Asterophora lycoperdoides, assembly GCA_018850815.1. Taxonomy (NCBI): domain Eukaryota; kingdom Fungi; phylum Basidiomycota; class Agaricomycetes; order Agaricales; family Lyophyllaceae; genus Asterophora; species Asterophora lycoperdoides. Next base: position 60,208 of record JABCKJ010000081.1, read on the forward strand.
GGTTAGTATATCCTAAAGTAAGGATCGTTTCTTCCACTCACCACTGTGCCAATGGGGTGCTTCTGGGCAGCCACTGTCTCCTCCGTAGAATCGTCGAGCACCAAGTTCAAGAACAGATCGTAGCCACGGAGCACTCCGCTAACTTTGCGGCCTCCCTGAAGATGAACGAAAAGTTTCTTGTCCATGAACTGCAAATGCAAACAAAATGCTCGATCAGCGCACTATCGCGACAAACATGATCTATACAGACCTTTTTAAGCTCGGGCTGGGATGCTTTCGACATGCTGAAGAGTTCTGGGCAGCACGACGGAGGAGGTTTTGGAAGAAGAACGCTGCTTGCTTTGATGTGTTTGGTTAAACAACTTTCGTCCAACCTTCTTCTCAACAACCTATCCTTCTCCAGGCCTCCCTTTTCCCTGGAACTCCCGATTCTTCCAGTCAACGAACGTGTCTATCTATCTCCTAGCTCTCAAAACCATAATGGCCTCCCCTGCTTCAAGCCAGCGCCTTCAAGGTTCCGGTGCCGGCCCGTCAGTAACATGGGGTAGGTCTGGTGAACCGGGCTCAGCTTTCAGTGGACTGGGAAGGGGAAGGGGCCGTGGCTCAGGAAGAGGGCGTGGCGGTGGACGCGGTGGTCGTGGGGGTGCTCGGGATAGCAAACCAATAGGAGGAGATTCCAACACCAGCGACAAGCCCAACACTGCGTCGAAAGATGCTTCAACCCCAGCGACGAAACCTGTTGTTCTTCCTCCATCCGGTGCTATCGATAAATCTATCGCATCTTCAAGCACAGCCAGTTCCACGCGGCCCAAGGGAAACCCACGACGGAACTCTCGAACCATACCTCCCGTGGTTGCTTCCTCGCTAAACGGAGCGACGGTCAGCGTTCCAGGAAGCCCCAGCGCCTCCCGGCCACAAAATCGTAGACGACGGTCTCAATCTGGAAAGAGTGCCTCGATAGCGCCACCAAAGTTAAACGTTCCGGCCCACGATGACAATATACGTCCTCAGCGGCATCGAACTGGACCCGTGCCTCACTCTGCCCCAATAAAGGATGCGCCACCTCACCTGGCCAGCGGGACGTTTGACATCCGTAACAACATCGATGCGCTGGTCGAACGCGTGCGTGCGGTTGCGATGGCGGAGAACAGGCCGAGTACGCCTGGAAGCCATATTGATTGGGCTGGCGATGACGACGATAGTCTTCCGGATCTAGACGATTGGGGTGTCACTACGACCGCAAGTGTGGGCAAATCCGACATTATTTCTCCGATCGTTGTTGGTGGACTCAAGCCGCTGCCGGATGTTGACATTGAGCCCTCTTCACCTTTTTCCAACACATCGGAGATCTCAAAGGAGCCAACATCTGATGGAGTGCCAACCAAGGATTTGGAGGCCAAGGTATCCAATGACCTCGATTCAAAGGGTAAGTCCAGTAACTTGCCTTTCGCGGTGACTTTGTCAACAGTTTCCTTCAGATGTCACATTTGGTGCTCCCATTACGACCACACAACAAGTCCTTTTCTCTGCCCCAACCCCGGCGAATGTATCGCTGCACCCGTCACTACCCGCGAAACCTAAAGCCACGGGTGGCATTCTCCCAAACCAAGGGCCCAATGCAACGTCAATGCGCAATCATTCCATTCCAACTCTTGTGTCTCCACAACCTTCCGACGCGGGAGCAACTCCTCAGCTCTCGGTTGTAATCGAGAATCGCGAGAGCGAGGGGCTCGCAGCGTCCGTCCACTCATCGCAGGGCTCGAACAATGAAGCCCCCTCGGCAAACATCCTCTCCCGCGATGGCCTGGCCGCGTCCATACACGCCCCACCACCAGGTGAGCTCACGGAATCAAAGTCTGCACCGACCAACATTTCCACATACTCGACCACGACCATGGCCGTCCCCGAGCACCGCACACACACACGCGCACACACCGTTGGGCGGCCATTCCCGCGGCCAGAGAACAACAGCCGACCCTCCCGCTCGGGGTACAGCTCACCGCGGGGTGGACATCTCAACGGTGGAGGCTTCCACGCCCGCACACACTCGTCCCCACCTACGGGGCTGCATAGTCACCGCACTCCTGCCCATCGGCCAGTGATCACCGGTGACGCCATCTCTCGCCTTGCTAGGACGATTGGCAATACGACTCTCTCCCCTGGAAGGACTTCTACCACCATTGCGCCAGCCCACGACTAGTCGAATCTCAGGACCCATCTGTTCTTTTCCCTTCCATATTTTCTCCGTCTAATCCCGTCCCTCTATAGTCTGCTTCTCGTGTACACATCCTTTGTCTCGCTACTTACGTATCGTATACCCAGTACTGACTTTCGCTCTACTCTTTCACGTCTTTGGAAATAGCTTAAATCCTATACTTGTATATCATTCTGCCTCTCAACATTCGGATGTACAGTATATGACAAACTATAATAATCTGACTGCCGTGACGTTTTGCGACTCGACTTTCTCGATGTGGGACTTGTCAATGTCATTGTCATAAAGGGTTTTGAAGCGTGCATTATTACTGATACTATCTAAAATACAGTATTACAATAATGAGTCCGATATGAGTCCGACTATGCTGAGCTAAAATACGAGAGCTCTAGACCGATAGCTTTTATTGGCTTTGACCGGCTGGAAAAGTCAGAAACGACCCCAAAGCTGACAAGCATATTCTGCAGCCGGCCTTCCCACATGAGCGAAATGTCCTGATGCAAAAGACAACCCGATCAGAATAGTGCGACCAAGGAGTTCTGAGCACCCACATTATTCGTCGATGCGCGGGCCTTTACGACACCTTGAACCTCACCCCTAGATTCGATCTCAGGCGCTGTCAGTTTATCCGGGGATGTCGGTGGTATGGCCAGAGAATCCTCGAAGTCCTTGGATCGCTTCCGGCGCAGCCACCACTCTGCACCCATCGTCCACTCGCTCTCAAAGCTGTAGACATTGAAGTCAAACCGAGAAGAGAGGCAGAGGTCGCGAGAGACCTGGGCAGAGTAAGCGCCGGACATGTGGCCCAGCATGGGGTTAAATAGCGCGGTTATTGTCGTTGGTGGTTGGGAGAGCTGGCCCCTGGAAGCTAATCCTAGTGGTGATGATGATGAAGGCACCTGAAATGAGGGTGGAGTGGCATCGGGTATCGTGGTGAAGCGAATGCCAGTTGAAACTGAACAAAGGAGCTCTGGTGAACATCTGGAGATATAAATGGTGGTAATGGGCTGACCTCCTGCACTCTTCTCCTTTGCGCTAAAGTACAATTCGGCACCGACTGAAACGCGGCCTTTGAGTCCACCTTCAACTGCATCTTCTTCGTCAACGCGCTTCAGTCCTTTTCGAGAACCAGATATTGAGGAGGCGTCGTCCGTGGGTTCGATCGGCATTCCCAGTCTCCCAAAATTATGCAGCACACGCACGCCCCACATGCCATCCTCGGCGCTCCATGTGTACTCTGTACCCCACTTCCCTACATCGTGCTGGAGATTGAACATGATATTGCTGACGCCCCCACCCCTGCCGCGCGTCTCGCCCGGCACGTTCGAAGGCGGGTCAGATATTGCAGCGACCAGAGCCTGTACGGTGGGCGACAGTCGGGTGGAGTACAAGGCATCCAGTCTGCCCGTTGGCAAGTAAAATCGGCCGTATAGAAGATAGTCTGTAGTGTCCGTTGGACTCAACGTCGTTTCCCGAGCAACATTTGCGAACTCACCTCGCGTGTCAACCCTCTCACCCGCCAGCCATTCCTCTGACTTGCCCTCTGGTCTCCGAGGCTGGTCATAGACCTTGAACCGTTCCGTCATGTCCTTGAACCGGACGTCGCCCGATCCTTTGACGTCCAGATCGCATGATGTGAATATGTATCCGACAGAGCCGTTCAAGGAGGGCATGGCCGTCATTGAAGATGAGGTCTTGAAGAGGCCATTAGGAGACTTCGAAATCGACAAATGAAGCCCTCTAGGGACAGTGAAGTCAAGGATGGCTGAGGACAGAGTCGACGACTGGTATTTTCTTGAGAGTAAGGACTACTCACCATTGGAAGAGCGCGTCAAATTGGCATAAAGGTTGTCCTCGTTCCATCCTGTAGCCTTATAGTAGCTTCGAAGAACATAGGTTGCAAATGGATGCATGTGCTATGCACAAAATTGCGTTCAGCCAGTGTAGGCAGAACGACAGTTGAGATGGTCGATCAACGTACATACTTAACGTTTACTTCCTTGTTTTGATCTTACATACAACGTCACATCCTCTACTCCAGGCCCCAGGGGGATTGGTCTAACCATAGAATACTTATTGGAGAATTTTTGGAGGTCCAGAATTTATCTCATCCACATCTTCGACGCATGGAAGTATGTACAGCCAAAGCTATGCAGTCGCTTCTATCCACGCAAAAAAACCGGTAAGGCTAAAAGCACGGTGCCAGCTGGGCAGAACATGCCAATCTTTTCACGCGGCTTCAGAGAGCTTGATGAATCTTTGTGCTACAAAGACCATGGGTGGATTTCAGTCGAATGTCCGCCATTCTACGTACGAGAGCAACTCTGACGCACATCAAATGATAAGTTATCTGCAAGAGTGAGGGGGACGCGGTGCATTGCAAAGCTTTAGTCGAGAGCTCCGTTGTTCCAAGTTATCCGCGTCGCCTGCCGTCCGTCTGCGTTTTGTACATCAGGGCCTTCCCACCACTCCCATGACTTTATCGGGTCTCCGTGTCGGTCATTGCGGTTTAAAGCCATAGTTCTCTTCCTAAGCGCGCTTGAAACCTCCTCTGCAGATAGTCAAGTGCAACGCCCTAGTATTCCACGGAAGCATTTACCTTGATCAGACGTGATAACCCACTCGAAATATTTCTGCACATAGTTGTAAACAGTTTCAAGCGGAGGATTGTGCCTATTCGCGTCGCTGTCGTTGTGCGGAGAGGCTGGATGTTTTACCATGGGCAACCGCAGTTGATCTAGTCTTGAATCGAATAGGGCGAAACGTGCATGCCTAAGGTAAGGCCAGCGCAGTGAGAAAGGTCTCTAAGTGCATTCATGGGGAATGGAGACTACCCTGCTCGCTCTTGGCCTGTGACAGAGAGAAACGTCAAAGAAGATAATGCATGGCTAATCAGAGACAAGTAAGAAGACAACGTCCATCTGGATCTGAAGTTGCAATCGTAAGGGGTGGAATGAATTTCAAATTAAGCCACGACACACGAGCTATGGTCGTCGTCTGGAAAGAAATAGACAGACGGTTCGTGTAGGACGACCAGAGACGGCGGAACTGAAAGAGTGGTTTGGGGATTGATCCAGACATTGTTCTCCATTTCCGATGTATTCTGCACTCTGAGCATAGAAAGCAGAAGGCATATATGGGCCGGCGAAGGTGGGTAACTATCGGAGAGCATCAGGATGGACTGTTTTAAGCACGACAAGTTGCGACAGAACGGACAAGATTTTTACCCGTGAGGAAAGGGAGAGAGTACATCCGAGACCAGAATTGAGCTTTAGCCATTCGTCATTGTGGTGCTGAAGGGCCGCTGTCAACTTTTGCCGCGAAGGTGAGATGAGGATGGCCTGAGAGCCCGGGATTTCAGATACAGACGACAAGCATAAGTGAATCGGAGCTGAGGGATGATAATCGCCCTTGACAAGCAGAGTCTTGTGCTCAGGAAGGGGCGGGCCTGGCGGAGGAAACAAACATGGCATGACGGTCTAGACGTCTAAGTATGGTGTGCACTGTGCGTCCGAGAGTCTTGAATAGAGTTGGTCGATACCGCCACGTGCCACTGGCAGATTTTCGACTACCCTGAACGGCGAACAGTGCTGCACCTCTGTCTTGCCCGGCGTCTACTTGCACAGCATCTTATCATCAGATACAAGATGGGCTATCACCAGGCTCTGCCCAGATTATCTTGAAGCCTAATCTCCACAATGGCCAACACGGCACGACTTGTCGTCTCTTTGGGCAAAACAATTGCTCAGATCCTTGCCGAGTTCGCTGTAGTTCCAGGTCTCCCGCTAGCTGTTGAAGCCCTAGTTGGCATACTTGACTTGTGCGAGAATGTAGCACACAATCGGTGAGAGCAAAATCATTCGGCGCGACTCGCTTCTAATTCAAAATCATAACACAATACTAGGAACGCTGCGTGTTGTCTGCGGGATCGATGCCACCAGCTGGTGATCTCACTGAGAGATGCACAACAGGCTAAGAAGCTGGAAGGGGCCATGTCCAGTTCCTTGCAAGAATCCATCGAGTTTGCACCACGCCGATCTTCATTGCGTACTAGAACCTGACTGTTACTTTCCAGTTGTTTGGTCGACATTCAGGCACGGATGGACGGTTGGGTTCATGCTGGCAAGATACAGAGCTTCACGAGGCAAAAGTCTATTGAGGGAGAAATCAGCCAGTGTCTCTCTGCGGTCGGTGATTGCTTGATGAAGTTCCAGGTATGCTTTACACACAGTTTTCCCAAACGGTACTAAGTGTTCAAATCTCAGCTGATATCCCACATGGAGATCCATTCGTGGCAGGCTGAGTTTTCGGCCAGCGCTAAACTCGACCACATGGAGCTCAAGGAAGCGCTTTCCGAGATCAAGGTCAGCCAGGAGATCACGAATAGCAAAGTAGACGAAAATCTGGATATGTCTCGCGAAATGATGAAGATGATGAAGATAATGCAGGATGTGAGTGGAGGTTTCTTGAGGATATTTAGTCATGCCAGGCTGATATCACTCCTTCAGCTCATGGCTGAGAACAGGAAAACAGCAGAGCGCACCCACATTGGTATCTCTAAAAATCTATGGCAGCTTCAGATTCATACTGGGGAGCTCATGCCTGAACTATACCTTGAATCCGGCGAGGTAAGGCGGCTCAGCGAACAACCTATCAGATGGACAAGCATCATCGACGTCTACGAGGGAATCTATCTAGAAACCGAAAAAGTCTATATCAAAGCCCTCCGCGTCGTCGATGCGAACGAAGATAGTTTGCGGGTACGTTTCTTGTGCCAAATTTTACCTAGCACTGTTGGAAATCCTACTAGCGCTTCAAACGAGAAGTAAGAATTTGGGCAGAAGTGTGGCGCAGAGATAGAGGAGAATTCATTTTGCCATTCTATGGTTTTGCCCAGGATCTTGGGCCGTCTCCGTAAGCGTCTATGTTTGCGTCCCGTGGTTTTTGAAATACCCATGTTGTCCCACCAGGTGTATGGTTAGCCCATGGCAGAAAAACGGAAATGCATTAGAGTATGTCAAGGCAAACGACATGCAAGTTAACTATCGTCGGCTGGTACGCATCAATTGTGACACTTCAGCTTAGGAACTCCTTTTAACCTACGGAGATTGCAAACAGATAACCCGAATTGCACTCGGGATTCACTTCCTCCACTGCACCATGAAACCGCCCGTTGTGCATGGAGTGATCCGGGCGGTATGATGCAGTGCTTCACCTTTAACTATCCCAGGTCACTCACGAGGCTCTTTAGGAAAATATCTATATCAACGACAAGGGCGATCCTCTCCTCGCAGATTTCGGAGTATCCCAGGTCCACTTTTAACCCTCGTTTGGCCATTTCGAGGCTAACAAAAACGATCGGTGTAGATTGTGACAGACATCAGCGGGATACCATTCACACAAAGCCACGGTGTCGTAAAATCATACCGCTGGTTTGCACCGGAAGTGTGCTTGGGTGAAGGACTGCTTTCGCCTAGCTCGGATGTCTACTCGTATGGTATGACCGTGTTGGAGGTAAGTCGAATGTAAACTTAGATCAAGATTGTCAGTCCCTCACGCGTTCCACGCAGTTAATGAGCCATCTACAGCCCTATAGTCACATAAGACATGCTACGGAAGTTGTGATCAAGTCCTCTATGGGGGAATTCCCTCGACGGCCAACTGATACACGGGTGGTTGAGCGCGGTCTTGATGACCAGATTTGGACACTTCTAACGAAATGCTGGACTAAGCAAGTAGAAGGACGGCCTACTATCAAGGAAATTGTACATGAATTAACGCTAGCGGCGTAGGATTTTGAGAAAAGAATGTTGAAGTACTGTGTTATCGAATGAGTTACGTAGTAGTAGTAGTAGTAGTACATAGTAGTATTGCAGTGAAGAAAGCTTTACCAGAGATGAGCAAGTAGAGGAGAAAGTGGGGAGACAGAAGAACGGACGAAGAAGTGACATTCGTTGCGGCTGAATGTTTGATTCAATAAATAGAGACAATATTGTGCAGCCAGAGGCCTAAAAACGGTACTTGTGGCGCCAATAGCCACCGTGGTGGGCTGCGTACCAGGAATGGTGCCAGCGGTCATTGCCTCCAATTGCCACCCCACCCCGGCCACCACCATTCCAGCCGTTCTCCGTTATGTCAACCATTCCAGCTGCTTCCTCCGTTCTTACAATTCCAGTTGTTGTTGGAGCCCCTCCACCGCCACCACCACCACCACCACCACCACCACCAGACGTTGTTCCGCCATTCCAGTGGCCATCATTGTTGTGGTTGTTTCCAGATCCTCCTTAACTGTCCGAGCTCCGAGCCAGATCCTCCTCCGCCGCCGCCGCCGCCGCTACCTGAGTCACTACCTGATCCTCCTCCCCCCCCCCCCCCGCCCCCGCCGCGCCCCTCCCCCCCCGCCCCGCCCCCCCCCCC